>OMNV01012680.1:26242-40446 GCA_900303265.1 Brotula barbata
ATTTTTGTTGTTCACTGGGAGGCGCTGCAGCATATTTAATGTATGCAAAGTTGAAAAGGCTGTGGTTAGCTTTGCCATGAGCTCAGCAGCAGCTGGAGCCATTAAGGCTCTTTGTTTGTTTAGCGGCTGATGAAGGCATTAAAGGAGCAGTGGGGAGGAAATAAGTGGGAGAATGGGAGGAAGTCTGGCTGTGATTTGTGTTATATCAGACAAACAAAGAAGAAAGAGGCACTGATGGATTGAATTATTCTGTTAAAAAAACAGTACAGGGCAGATTTTCATATTTACCCCATGCCAGCACTTATATAATCGTGTTGAATGAAGCACAAAGATCCCAACTGCATTCACTCTTCAAATACTTAACAACATCATCTACCTAACAGGTGACACCACATTAGACTCAGCTACACCTCTGTTTTCTGACTATATCAGCACAGCTACGTTGCATCACATATCACAATAGAATAAAATATCACAATATACTGTATATTGTGTGTTGCGATATAGACTAATATAATTTCTTGGCCATATCGTGCAGCCTGATCGCAGAGTCTCCAAATAGACGCAAAAATGTGCCGAAATGGTTGTAGATGGAGCCCTGTCTTCCCTGCCATTATTTCATCCGCCTCCATATAATATGTACAAAACATGGCTTTTTTGGCCAGATTGCATACAGGCCAAGGATAGTCTTTAAACCGCTGCAGGTTAAATTGATTTGTTTTTGTATCCAACGAGACTGCCACGAAGAAGACACAAGTTTTGAAGGCAAGTATAACATTAGATGATGTGGCACCAGAAAACACACAACATCAGGGTTTTACCGGCATTGAAATGGGGGGCCGCCTCTGATTTCTGGACCGTCACCGTCAAAAATGCTGCATGTTAGCAAAAACTATAAAGCTATATTATCATTCCAAAATGCCACTTCTGCTCCTTTGACATACAATGACCAATTTGTCCAATGTGTCCAATGTCCAATTTCTTTAAAAATGTTTCCTAGGTTCACATTGGCTACATTCCATTAATGTAGCCTTAATGTTTTCAGCTTTGCAGATATGGCCTGTTGTAAAATCAGCGCTTATTTTACAAGGCAAGTTGGCAAGAGTCATGAGGGCAAGTGAAACAGGGCAGACATTGTCTGATTATTACAGGCAGTTCAAAAGTAATATTTCATGTTACCGATGAGATGCGGTAAATTTGTCAGGTCTAAAAGCAGTGCACTCCAGAAGTAGTGATGGCGTGGAGAATCTGAGTGCAGGGCAGGACAAGGAGTCTAGGCGAGGGTATTCAGTTGTAAAGTAATTTGGAGTGTATTAAAGCCAAGCCAACATTTACATGATATTAACTTCACTTTTTGTGCATCTTATCAGATGTTCTCAAAAACACAGAGCCAGTGGTTTTCACCCAAAATGGTTCACTATTCACATTGGTATCAGAATAAAACAAAGTTTCTTAATTCATGACCTGTTTGGGGTTTTTATACAGGTACAGACAACCCTGACCAACTGACTAAAATAGACACACACACACCGCGCTGTGAGTAGTTTATCCATGGCGGTGATGTGTGGTAAACTTGTGCAGGACCAAATCGTCTACAAAGTCCGGATAGGCAGCCAGTAATATGCTCAACTTTCTTTTCTTGCGAAAGACTCTTCCCTTGACATCAGGGCTGCAGCTATCGATTCTTTTAGTAATCAAGTATTCTACCAATTATTCTCCTAAAATTATTTGCCTCAAGACTTTTTAGTAATAGAATTACTCGATTTACATGAGCAATCTTTTCAGCCCTACTGGACGTGGATCACTGTCACTTCCAAATACAGTGTTGCAAGGTGGCCTACAATGGACCAGACCAGGAGGCCTTGGACTACAGGAAGTGCATGAAGATGTTTTATATGAAATTACTGTATATGAAATGAAAAATAGGAGGCTGAAATGTTCTGCCTCTGGTTGTGAATGGTGTAGATACAAACTATGGCTTAAAGATAGAAAACTACCGTGTAACAGTGCCACATTTTGATGGTTGTGAAATGTGTAAATGAAAGTAAAAGGCCTTTATCTTGTATTTATGTTAACCACATTATAGTTTATTTTAAACAACATAGCTGTTGTTTACCTTTATGTACTATTTAATTTATTGCAGTGCATAGACACTATTTTTATTTTTGTTGAAAGGTGCACCTTCCCCCCTTCCCAACAAATATATATACATATATACTGTATATATATTCACATGATAATTGTAATTTTCTTTACTTACACATCCATGATTAAGATGAAGTTCACTTATATTTGTCCTTTCACCTAATGTCAATAAAATAGGTTTACTAGATTAGGTAGAACTATAGAAAAATAATAATCCAAACCCTGTGTTTCTACCATGTATGATTCAAACGTTGACATTTGTCTTGCAAATTTGCAGTATAGCAAAAAACACTAGGGCGCTACATTAAATTGATAATATTGAGTCTTCCATCAATCCATCAATTATTCATAGCGCTTTTCCATGGCAGGGTTGCAGTGGGGCTGGAGCCAATGGGAAAAATGCAGACTAACACAGGGCTCACTCGGAAGAAACCTCGACGAACACGCAAATTCCACACAGAAATGACCAGGATCTGCCCCGGACTTGAAACCAGGACTTTCTGGCCGTGAGGCAACGGTCCATCATAACATGGGCCTTTAAACCTGAAATTACAACTCCTCATTTCAAATCGGTGGGTGTGGACAAGTCTATTTTGATAATGTCCATTATAAAACTTGTGACATTGTGTTGTGAGAACTGCATACTTTCATCGTGCAATTTCAGGGCGAATTAGTTCAGCTCAAACCTACACTGTGAAACACTGAGCCACACAAAGACGATCGTTGGAAGTCTCAGCGAGAGAGGAGAGAGAGCGAAAGCTTTACATCAAGCATTAAAAAGAAAATAAATTAAAGCACAGCAAGGTTGAAGCACTCAAAGCAAAGAAGCCATCGTCCAACACACCGACCACACAACACTATCACTGAACAACACTCTGTAGTCTGCAGTCACTTCCCAATGTGACATCACAGCAACATTTCAACATAAAGACGGAAAATACTTCAAAATACAAAGATTCTTACCTTTCGATGTTCTGTCTCCCAGAGGTTTCTTTGATCAGGAGATTACAGATCAATTTGCACTCGTTTGTGAATATTTTTGTCATTTAGTGTGCTCAGAGGAATGTGTGTGTGTGTGTGTGTGATCAGTGATAAATAAGCTTGACATACACAAACTCTGCTGCTGATACCAAACAATAAGCATGAGCACAACCATCAGCATACAAACAAGCATCAGAGTAGAGGCAGCTTGAGGTGAGGTAGGAAAGCTGGGAAAAACATTCATGACACGTAGATCTGATGCGCAAATATCAGTTATTTCACGTAAACATTTCACATGAGGCAACTTTATGTACCAGCATAAAAATACAAGCCTTCACAATATGACTACAACTAGCCATGTGTTTAATCTATACAGGATTAATAGATTTTCTCAACCATCAATCGTCAGCCTTAAAATTCGGTTTGCTACCAACAGAGCTCCAGTCAGAGCCCCCAAAGACAAAGACAGTGTACCAGCTTCACGCCTAGCCATCATCATCATCATCATCATCAGACAGAGTCATTTAATGTGTGTGTGGGAGAGGGGGAGAGAGAGAGAGAGAGAGAGAGAGAGAGAGAGAGAGAGAGAGAGAGTGCGCATGACTCAGCATAAAAGCAACGTTCAAAACACTCAAAAAAAAGTTAAGTCTAAATAAAATAACTCTTGGTTTCTTACTTTGGAAGTTCTGTCCGCTGGGTTTCTTCTCCATTCGAGCACAGTGAAATCCGAAGCAAGTCCCTCTAGACCACGTCGATATCACAGGATTTAGTCGACTTGGTGCCGTTTTGCGGTCCGTTTTCCATAGTTTGGTTACCAGCCTACTTAGCTAACAGGTGTGTTCGGCTGCAGTCTCCACGTTTCACGTTTGGTATTTTTTGATAAATATCCACAATAGCGTCACAGAAAAAGAATCCACACATTTTTTGTTTCAATTCCATTCACGCCACCGCTTTCCAACACTGTCTTTGGTGAAATAATTAACTTCTTTTAATGCTATAGTTCTTAATTAGTTAGCTACTGTACATCAGCCATTAGCCGAGCACCATCCTCGACCTTACTTAAAACCCGCCCACTGGCCAAATTTAAACCAATCAGCAAAAGGTATTCATGACAGACATTAAATTAACGAATGAAAATGATCCTATGTACATATATACATATATATATATATATATACTGATATATGTATTATATATGTACTGATATATATATACTGTATATATTTAGAAGTCGCCTACCGACATGAATTTGACATAATTTGTTATAGTTAAAAGATGATTAGCTTCCTTCAGGACAACTCTGATCCAGTTCGCAAAAGTTAAGAAAATAAAGTCACCAAGTCAGGTATAAATATTACGAGGAAAAAAAGCGAAAAAATAAAAATTTGCACACAAATGTTCATAATTTTCTGTGAAACAGGTCCAAACATTATGAAAATAATAATAAAAAAGGGAGTTGAAATCTTACAGGAATGTCATAATATTTTTGGGAAAATTAAAGAAAGCATAGAGAGATGATATTTCAATGGTGAAGTCAAAATTTTAGGACATTTTCAAAATTTTGAAAATATTACAAGCAGGGGTGACACAATGGGTGTGTACCACAGCAGTGCAGGTAGGAATCCGAATCCGATGAGTCCTTTCCTGTATCCCAGCCTTCTCCACCTGTCACTCCTGTCTGTCTCTCTATACGATGCGCATCAGAATAATACAGATATGCCAAAAAAAGAAAATGAAAAAAGTATTCCAAGAAAAATAGAATTTTAAGAAAAATTACATTTTGCAATGTTTGAATCTATGAATGGATTGAAAGAAGAATAAATGAACAGAAGACTTATTTTTGTGTCATGCCCAGCATGCTTGGCGCCACAGACAGAGATGAAAACCAAAAGCAGGGTTGTGGAGGATTACATCACATTAAAGGTGAACCTCACACACTGGCACCTACAAACAGAAATGAGATGAAAGAGAAAAAAACATTTGAAATCTGAACAAAGAAAACCTGCAACACAACATCAGTGACCTGCAGACAGCACAAACTCTGCACTCAGACGCAGCCCGCTCGCTAGCTTGCTCGGTGCTGTTAGACACTTTGTGTTCGGGTTTTGCCTTTAGGGGGAGCAATTCCAGCAACAAACCATACGTGAGTTTTCTGAACGTTGCATATTGTTTTAGAATTCCTTCATTATCAGTTTGGTCCCCGTACGCCATTTTGGAAACGACGTCACATATACGTAACACATAGTCTTAAGACATGTCTGTAAATCCTTCTTAGCTTCAGTGTGCTCAGTTTGGGAACGTCAGTCGGACACTCTGTGATCAGCGGCTTCTGGTGAATTGTGTACTTTCATTGGGTTAGTCGGCTTCCTCTTTTGGGTATCGATTGGTTCACTCCTGTTGTCTGCAGTCTGCACGGCAATTTCATGCTTATTCTGTGCCCCAATTAGCAACAATGGGATGCCGCTTCAGTATAAGCTGCATAAGCTCGCTGTATTTTTATACAAACATCTATTCAGCCTCAGCTTCGGCTCAACGCCCCGATAAATAAAAAGTATTGGAGGTGACAACCATCTGACAGTTTGCTCATCACTGGCATCAGAAAGTGAGGCGCCCCTTGTTGTGCCTGTGATCGTCTGGCAGGGTCCCTGCACAGTGGCAATCAGAGGCAGAGACTTCAGCCAGAAGACTCCCTGCTGTCCCTGGCACTCCTTACGTCTCCTTCCTCTCCATCTGCATCCAACACACTTAAATACTCAAGCCAATTAAGACATTCAGCTGTTCCTTTAGTGGCCACGAGGAAACTGACTGTGGGAGTCACTCCAGCAACAAACCCGGCCAGACCACATGACCTACGAAGCCAATAAACATTGGTCGACCACCTTGCCTCTGCTTAGCAAAGTCATTTTGATGTAACGTGTCTACGTCAAATACGGTCGTGATCCGTCAAAGAGGCTGTGTAACAACATTTGTGATTTAATGTAATGCTGTGGATGAATTCTTTATAATAATGTGGATGTTCCGGCACCAGCATATATTCCACCGTCATGCATGATTCATGTCAGTTTGTCATAAAGAGGAGAGGAAGTGGAGCTTTAAACGTGTTTGACCTTCCCAGAGCTGTGAGAGGTAGGGAGCATGTACATAATGCATGTGTGCTTTTGCACCATAGAGTCATGGTTAATTTAGATGCACATTTTACGAAACTCACTGCAAATAACAGAACACCGATGTTGTAAATGAGTCCTGCTGCAGTCGAAAAGTTAGAGTGTGATTAGATTAGACCAGTTAGTTAGAGTCAGAGATCCTGGAGGTATGACTGATAACTCTGAGTGCAGACAAAGGAAAGAGACTGTGATGTCCCATTGTTGCTGATCGTCCTCTCTCTCTTCCTCTCTGCCTGATCAAATTGTTATAAATCAACATGTTAAAGTTTCCTCCTGCTATTCTCATTTGTTAAAATCAGCCTTGGTGTATTTACATCAATCTACATTCCCTCCTCTCCTCTCCTCTCATATTTTGGGCAGAGCAACGGATACATCATGCATTAACACAAACACACTGATTAGAACCTAGATGTGTTTCTGTCATTTGGCACAAAACCTGCAGTCTGCCCCCTTAGTGAATATGGAGAGGAGACATTTAGTTCATCTGGGCCAAAAATCTGCAGCAAATCGTTAATTAACTCTCATTTTTTTAGCCGGCGTGGCCCATTTTCAGAGCTGTGTATTTCATGATGCATCATTTGTTTATCTTGTCATAAATATCATATGTACCTTCAAACAAATTTCAATAATAACATCTTTGGTAAATCCAAGAAATGCACCGAATGTGATCAAAGTTATTTACACAGTTGATGAATGAGGACCTCTGAAGCTCGAAAACATTTCCAGTCTACTTTTACTGTCTGTGCAACCAGCAAACAAATGCATTGTGAATACTGAAGCACACATCTCCTTTCAATACCAAAGTTTGTCAACACCGAAACAACACCAAAACTTTGATAATTCTCTTGTCTCGAATGTTTTAGTGATAAGGTTTCGAATGGAGGACAACAACAATCGAGGGACCCGAATTGGAGGCGACGCCATGATTCCCTCACAGTCTGGAGGCAGCGACCGTGAGTGGATTTGACGTATCTGGCATTGTTGTTCTGCCCACATCGCTGTCACTTCATATGGGGATAAAGAAGCGTCTGCATCTGTAAGTATATATGAACAGTCATCTATATGACATGGAGACGAAATCTTAAATCTCTGTGCTCTCTGAAGGCTTCTACTGTCTGTTTACCTTTTCTCTTCCTTCTATTGCAATATTGCATTCTTTATTCACCTTTATCCGCCCCCTTCTCTGTCTATCTCACTTTTATCTTCTCTCACTTCTCTTCTCTTTACTGTGTGTGCTATTATACCGCCGTACACTCCTACCATGAATGTCTCTCCCACCATGTTTGGTTGTGTTTTATTATTGCTGATGTGGCTTATGTCTTGTTGTCCTATGTATTGTTTTTCTGATCTTGCTTTTATTGTCAATATTGCTGTGTATCTTTTCTTCTTCTTTTTTCCTTTTTTTTTATTGCTGTGTATCTCTCTCTCTCTCTCTCTATATATATATATTCTATGCTTCTTTTATCATTATTTTTGTTTGTTGTTAATTTTGTTGTTATTGTTTTGTTGTCAGCTACTGTATGGCTTGAATTTCCCTCCGGATTCCTATCTATCCATCTATCCATCTATCCATCCATCCATCTATCTATCTATCTATAGATAGATAGATAGATAGATAGATAGATAGGGGTTAGACACACCCACGTTCAAGGCGAAGGTGCCAGTGACCACGTTTACATACACACCGTTATTGTGTACAGCGAGCGAGTAAAGCAAAAATGTAAGTAAGACTTGCAATATTCCACCAAGCCACACACCTGCAGGGAAACCATGCTTGCCAGTGTTTCATTCATACATGCTTGCCATGAGAGTGTGAGGGTGCTAAATGCTTATTCACACGACGCCATTTTCATCCAAACTGCTGCTTGTCGACAGAATTTGTGGTGCAAAACCCAGCATTTAAAAATATATATATGAATGCAAAACACAACATATAACTTTTATCACCACATGGCCATATTCTAATGATAAGATAGTGATGCTGACATTGGAGGTCTGTGTGTTGGTGTTTCTGAGATGCCAGTGGGTTGGATAACCTTGGCTGAAAGGAGTCTAAGACTACATTTTCCCCTGCTGTAGCATACGACACAGACAGCTTTAACAGTGAATCACATCATAAGTCTGTGAAGAGCAGAGCCTGACTTCAGCTTCTATCAACACTCCAGAGTCTCAGCCGGGCTCAACATGCTCAGATCACTGTTTGTCTACTGTGTAAGCAGAGCGCTCCCGTATGTCGCACCTCAGTTTGAACAAACACCAGCGCAATCTTTACTCTGCAGTTCATGAAGCCAGTCTGAATGTTGATATTACATTATTATGTTATTGTGTTTGCATCATGTGAACATCATAATTAGAGCGACATCTGCACGCTTAGATTGTGTGTATGTAAATCCATTTAGTCCAGCGTGTAAACATCATACGACGGCTCCACATGGTGGACTCTGTTTTCTGGGGTATTAGACGCCGGCTGGATTTACACCTTGTATTAACAGCTGTTATTCACATGCTGTGATCCCATCGCACTTGCACGTACGCTTTGCATCAACATGCGTCATGCGGCATGCGGTTATCTGGATGACGTCCACATTGCCATCAGCTCAGTTGGCTGAGATGCTTTTTCAGCTCATCCCCGCTCAGTTCGTTCATTCATTCCAAACGGGTAACTTAGATTATTGTGCTATCGCTGATAAATTTACATTCGCAGGAAGTCACAGCTCCCACTCCTATAACTTTAGGAATGAGTGGGTTTAGCCGGGTGGAGGAGGCAAATTGATGTCTACAAGTCGTGGGTGGATTTTATGAACAGATGTGTCCACGGTACAATGCCAGTTCACATGTACATGGTCACACGCTCCAGGGAGCATCCCGAATCAATTTGTCGAACAATTTTCACCTGAGGATTCTTGACCCTTATGAACCTCTGCTCAGGGGCCTTTGTCTGCGATAACAGAGAGATTTGGTAAATAAGATCCTGGAAATTTGGGCCAAAATAGCCAAACTGGGCTTTACTAAAAAACATTCAGACGTCAGTCAGTGTATAAAAGTTTATCAGGAGGTCGAAGCTGCGAGCCGCTATTATTTTACAACTTAAATATCAAACTACTTCCTGAGTGAGAGATATATTTGTTAATTATTCACACATGCTTTTGTGTGCTTCATTAGATCAAACTTGATGCTGCTGCTGCTGATCCGGCTGCAGACTGAGACTCCAGCTGCCACCTGAAGCTGCTGATCAGCTCCGATCCTGTAAAATAGTCAGATGATGAATGTTGCTGTCATTTCTCCACATCATGCAGCAGCACCAGGAGAGGATCAATGCTGAATCATCCTGCTCTTTGTATCGCCGACACAATGAGAATTACTGGGGCTCACATTCATCAATCACAACCAGCAGAAGTCCTCGGCGCTGGTGTTTCAGGCTAATGTTACTAAAAATACATCGTCTGACCTTTATTTGATCAATGAAGGTGCAGATTACACTCATTCTTCTGCTCATTCTCACCGTGCAGACACAAGCAGGATCCCTGTTCAGGGCTCTGATCGGTCAGACCGTGTGGCCCTCAAAGGCCTGTCCTTCAGAGGACCTGATGGAGACGTTGACCTGAGGTGCTAACTCGCAGACTTAGGTGTGGAGGTGGTGTTCGTGAATCGGTGGCGCCGTGATAAGTCCACACCTCACACACAGCCTGCTCACCTCCACACTGCACCCGCAATGCATTTGAAGAATCATTAACCGTTGGATGTATCCCTCCAAGCACTTTCAGGCGTCGGGGCAAGACGCCGCCGCCCTGCTCGCCTGCAGGTCACGGTGTTTATAAGGGACGAGTGAAGACTCTGTACTTCCTGTCAGTGATCATCAATCAGCAAAACACCAACAGATGGAAGTTACTGTGCTAAGTCACTCTGTCTCTCTCTCTCTCTCTCTGTTGCTCTCTCTCTCTCTCACACACACACACACACACACACACACACACACACACACACACTCAGCAAACTGCCTTGATTTGCCGCCTTAAGAGTTTGTAGAATAGAAATATTAGAAATGATTAGAATGAGAATATGAGTCTTATTGTCATAATTCCACAGAGGTTTTTCTGTATTAGCGGCAATCATTTCCTTAAGAAAAGCTGACAGAAACCATTCATTTAACGAGACAAAGAGAGAGAGAGACAGAGAGAGAGAGAGAGACAGAGAGAGAGAGACAGAGAGAGAGAGAGAGAGAGACAGAGAGAGAGACGGAGGTTCAGACGCTGACAGTGTAAGTCGATAAATCAGAAACTGACCACATGTCATCATCCAAATATAGAAACCTTTTTATTTTACAATGGCAGCAAAAATATGAACAATTCCAGTTTCATTGTACACTTTGTTAAATATCTAAATACACTTTTACAGCTGAATGTCAGTAGAAAAAAATATCAGATTTTTTTTTTATGAGATACAAAATGTACACGTCCCTACACACCAAAATTACACACACACACACAATGCATCCATTGTGACATTTAAAAACCTTTGCTTTTATAAAATAACTTTCTTTACATCTTTCTCTGACCACAATTAGAAAATTAATTTTGATTCCACAATAAAAAACAAAGCAGATTGTTGACAGTGGCTTTATTCCATTCACCGTGGTAAAGTACCGCAAATACTGACGTGTTTCTACTCTTTGTACTGTAGTTTTGTTTTCACATAAATATATGGATATTGGAGAGACACACAGTAATACAGCAAGGTTATCATTTTTACCACAGTGTCCGGTAATTGGGAATACAGCGACTGTACATATTTAGCATAAAAACTCTTTTCGGGAGACGCACACAGCAACATTTCGGAACGACATCCCAACAGAAGTAGAAATGACTTCATCACACACACAAGCTTCTCTGAAAAACCTACCTGAGCCACCTACGCAGCACGATGCAAGGATGAGGTGTGTTTGGAACGACACTGCACACAACATGTAAACAAACAACAAGAACGCAGCAGCAGATGGCTCCAAACACACACGACGCTGATTTGTTTTGCCCTCAACAGGGCGACGGTGGAGATTCAAAGAAAGTCCGACATCATTAATTACTGTTATTATTGTTCTTCAGGGTTACTTAAAAGATATTGGATACATTTAACAACCCATTAATAATTGAGTATACCTCATAGAAAATGCATAACGAGCACATAACGTCTTTCCGTTTCTTCATTTTTTTAAGCCGAGACATTTTTAATTTCTCTTTCTTTTCCACTTTACTCTGGATGCGATGGCGTTTTGTCGTCCTGATATGTGCGTTATCTTTTGAAACAAAGCTCCAGTATTTTTGGAGCAAGGCCCATTGTCCTTCACCACTGGGTGACTGAAAAGCTGAGATTGCACCATGGACCCAAAAAATGAAAACGTGGTTATGCTGGTGATGTCACAAAGAGAGAGGAACTGTTAGGAAACTTCACCGTTTATGATGAGAAAGGGCAGGTGCAGAACACTAAACAAACAAAAGGGTCAGATTGATTTTTGCTATGCGAGTTCAGTCAAGAATTCTGCGTCAAGGACACACAAAGCTGAAGGTGTGTTACGTAGGCCGATTTTCCGTAGACATAGAGCCAGAGAAAAGATGCAGATGGTTAAGCACAAAGGAACCAGAAGTGGAGTTTCCATTGACTTTTGAGCAAGTTGTGAATTGAAAAATCAGTACATTTTGTGAGAAATCTCTGATAACTGTGAAAAAAAGGTGCATATTAAGTCATCCAACCAAATTTGGGCTGGGTCTTTGGAAGGTTCCGGGCCTTCATTGGCACCAACACTGGCATCTTGTCCATGGAAACAACGGGGGGGTGTGGAGGCTTCGATTCCCCGTCTGCTTGTAACAAACTGACGATGGACAATTTTGGAAAAAAAGAAGCCAAAACACTCTGGGATAAATCTGGACAGCTTAACTTTTCCATTAGGAGAGCAAACTTAGGATTGGGGCGATGTTGGAACTATTTGTAACCATGCAGTTTTCGGTTTCTTTGAGAAAATTTCACTGATTTTAACCTGAACCATGTTGATCTTTGATTAAAACTCACAATGTGCTGAAGTTCCTCATATCAACCCTGTAAAGCTTCATGAGTGCGACCGATAACAGCAGATTTTACTTTCATATAAATATTAAATAATTAATATGGATTCGAGGACATGATATCATCATCAACATCATCTGTGAATTTCCATTTTTAGTGCTCAGGTATAATCACTTACATCACTGTCAGCTGTGCAGTCATGTGACAATGATGCCATTAAGTTAGAACGACAACATGTATATTTTGTAAAAGATAAAAAAAGAAAAAAAAAAGATTTAAAAACGCAGGGAGACAGGGAGAATCGCGTTCAGAGTACAGGATCAAAACAACACTGAAGAACATCTGAACACCAAAAAAACTTAATTTCTACACCGGCTACCTTAAACGTCTGAAAGAAAAGAAGGAAAAATGGAAACAAAACACAACATCAACCAGAGCGCAACAGATTTTCTTCAGATTGTGGTTCATTCAACATTCCAAAAATCGTGTCAGTTCATCAGTCATCACGCGGTGCCGTTAAATGTGATTACATTACGTTCACATCTTTTGTCGTAAGTCAAACGGACAGAGCACCTCGGCTCTTCAAAGCACTCAGACAAAGCAGCAACCTAAGCAGGAACAGAAAATCAAAGAAAAGTTTCATGTTGGGCCCAATGATTTTATCGGACGACATCGGCGTATACGTTCATCGACGTGTGGCGATATGAAACTTTTTTAAAAGGAAGGATATACTTTGTATTATAACCACGTCACTTGCCAAAAAAAACAAACCAAAAAAAAAACAGCTCTACAATCTATCAACATGTCATATATATAGTATATGTATACGTACGTGTGTGTTTATATATGTGTAGACAGATAAATACACAGATACATAAACAGAATATATTTGACGTGTTGATAATAACCGAACCTAGACGTAATAAACGAAATCTGAATCAGAACTTGTCGAGCTGTAAGAGCCGTTTACAGTTGCTACAACAAAATCCAATCTGAAGTCAATTTGATGAGACGATTGTCAGATTTCAAGGCATCCATCCTCCAGATGAGCCAGCTGCAATAGACACGGCCAACGAAACCAAAAGATGTGAACGAAGCAACGGTTGATTACGCTACATTGCTATGCACTTGCTACTTATGTCAGTCCAGATGACTGGATACTACGTCCACTAGGGGGCGGTGTGAGTACAGCAAAGTAAATCATTCCTGGCGGGAAGTTACGAATGTAAATGAAACGGTGATCACAAAGGACGGTGCTTCTCCACTAGGGGGCGATGTGAGGGTCACATCACACACTTTGCATAATGAAGTAAACGACCACAGCGATAGTCGGAGATCTGCGTCTTAGTTATGTTCAAAAGTAAAACAAACGACCACAACAAAGTAAACAATGTTAGGTATGTCTTTGGTCATCACCATCGCTCCGCTCTCGACATCACGTGACAAAATTCATCGTTTCACCCCCCTCCCCCTCCCCTCGCCCGAAGATATTTTTTTTGCACAGATTGCATCTTGCTAACACAGAGTTCCTGTAATCCTGGACCGGACGTCGTCACACACAGACATCATAGCGCGTATACGGCATGTATGCATAGTTAACGTGAAACACGATCGTGCGTCAGACAGCATTGCTGAGGGTGTGATCGATGCTGCGTGGATCTTAAAAGAATTCCCAGCATTCCCATGATGAGGATTCTAAGCGGACATAGATGTCGGATTCCTGAACCGTTTCCTCTCCGCCGGCCATCACGAAAACAGCCTCTTACGTCTTCATTTCCTTTTCCGACAAGGCACTGAGATTTCATTCAAGTTTATCGTTACACAAGCGCTTTGAGCACTTTCACCTCCTGCGTTCACCAC
>OMNV01012680.1:47988-66440 GCA_900303265.1 Brotula barbata
GACCCCACCAGGAACCTTGTAGGGGACGTACTTCCTGTAGATGTGTCCTACCCTGGAGCAAGGGATGTCCTCCATTCGACCACCGCACATCCACACCTGCAGAGAGGTGGGGGGTGGTGGGGGGGGGCAGAGTCATAATGAGCAGTGATAAAGAGAATCCAACGTCAGTACTTGTGCTTTGTTTTCCTCCACGTCTGCTGACAGAACAAACATTGTCTCCTTTGATCTGTCGTAAAACCTCGGAGGTGTCGGTTAAACGCTGCTCATCCTGCCATCAAACTACCAATAAAGGAGTTCTTCACTTTTCTCTCATGATCATCTTTATTATCATCTTTCGTCCGCGACGGTCTCACCGTCTGTTTTTTTAAAGTACACAAGCCGCTATGTGTAGTTTTCCTCCAGTATAATCAGGACCTGACGGGGCTCCTTAATGTTGGTCTAAATGAAGCAGCAGCATTATGACGGACATAAAGTATTCAGTCTAGTACTGTAGCAAGTACTGTACAGTATCAGAGTACTGCTGGACTGATATCCCCGCTTACTGGTAGACCTTTGTATAGAGAAGGTTCCACAAATGCAAGCTCCTTGTTGGAAAAAATCCTCTCACTCATTAATCTGCACTGGATATTTCACTTTTTATATCAGGACAAATCTAAATCACAGCCAAGGACAAAGACACCCCGAACAGAGACCACACAGGCAAAACACGGACGCCGGCTCACCTCAGTGTTTGACTCGACAATCCTCTGTCCTCGAAACAAATTAATTCAACGTTCTCTGGGTCCCTAACCCTGACCCCAGCAAGCACCAGCACAGCTAGCAGCTAACATCAGTTAAACAACAACAACAACAACAAAAAGCACAGTGGTCAAGCGCTCTGGGCTTTGGGGGTTAGGCCATTATGAGCATGATGAGCACGTACGAATAACGGTATCAAATAGAAGGTCAAAGTCAAACCCTGCGGCAATCAAAGCTATGACATCATCTATGACATCAGAATGTTCGTCACGTCCTTTTCCGTCAAAGTGAGGGGACAGCAAAACACTATCCAGCTACAAAACGGGCATACCGTCCTATACGGTGAACAGGAGACTGAGATAAAATAACAATCATAGAAGTGGTCGTATTTACTTAAAAACGTCTTTGACAAAGTTCGTCTTCAACAACAAACAGATTTTCCTCTTTCGTGACGGCGAAAGTAACTGCGCTGGATGTTTAGCGTCAAACTGCAGCGTACGTCCAATCAAATCAAGTCCACCTCCCCTCCACTCTGCTTTTTGTGTTTAATTGAGTGAGACAACAAAAGTCCTTACTCATCCAAAGCACAATTCAATTATGGTGACAGGATGTTCTCTCTAACTGAAGCAGCGGCGAGGGGGGGCTACTTCGCATGCTGGCCAAGTTGCAGTAATTTATGGCGATGCTGTGGAATAATTCATGCTGAGGCTCAAGACAAAAACATAATCTAATATGTATTTGTGAGGATGATTAATGTGGAGAGTCCTTAATGCTACAGCGCATGTTTGACTCCGGTAATTAAAATAAGATTTGAAAGCGTAAGGCAGAATGTTTGTGGTGTTTAACTAGTGTGGAGGCTGTTTAGTTACAGGGCGGTAGATAAACAAACACTAGACTGAGACAAACACACAGCAATAAATCATCTCCTCGTTTAAAAAACCACACGGCACCAAATCACCGGATGAGGGGTCAAACTAAAGGAGTCAAACTTTTCTTTATTGATCATCTCCGCGAGAATTCAGCAGCTGATAAAAAATTCAGGCCGTAGAGGGTGGTGCTGATGGTCTAAGGATGAATTCAATTTTACTTACACAGCACCACATCACAACAAAGGTTATCTCACGGCACTTTTCATATGGAGCAGGTCAAGACCATACTGAGCGCATTGGACAAAGAGAACCATCAGAACCATCTGTCAGAGCAACATGTTGGCGACCTGCTGGGAGTTTTATTTAAACTGGATTAGATCTCAGCTTTAAAAGTCTCTTCAGGAACTCCACCCAGACGTGGCCGCTCCGTATACAGCATATAACAGAATCCTACAGAAGCAGTAAGAATGTAATGGTATGAAGATCAAATTGTCTCCTCCGTACCCAGTGATAATAATGTCAGGTATTGAATCTTCCACTCTTGCGTTGAGCTTGTTTGGCTCTTTTTGCCTCTTCCTCCTTTTAGCAGAGCTTCCTTTGCTTTTAAGAACCTCTTTGAATTCCCTGCGTGCTCTGAGAAGAAACTCTTGATCTAATCAAGTTCTCACGTGGACTTGAAGAACCAAATTAAGCAGCAAGGTGTTAACGCGATTAGAGGATCTGGGATATGACATCTGATCCTGGATTTATTAAGCCATGGACCAAGAACAGCCCACAAATCTGTGATACAGAGATCAATAGTAAACAGCACTTAAGTAGTTGGTACGCTGTTTTGCAACGATTATACATTATTTACGAATGTTCTTAAATGCTACACATGTGAGCGAAAACTCTATAATGACTAGACAACCAAAATGCACGTCTGGGAAACGACATGGCACTACTATAGCCATCATTACATCTGATTTCAATAATCTTCATGAAAAAAAACAGAGATTATAATCTGGATTGCAGCGGGTAAAGTTAATCCTAATTCTGAGTGTTTCCTTGTGAATGCCGCTGCGTTACCTTGAAGGAGATCTCGTACTGCTCTCCTCCCCAGATCTCCAGACCCGTGTCATATCCTCCCAGCTCCCAGAACCACTTCCTGTCCACAGCAAACAGGCCGCCTGCCATGACTGGAGACCTGGAGAAACACACACACACACACACACACACACACACACATATTATTGTAGTACTCTCCAGTTTTGTCTGCGTATTTGACTGATGTGTTAGCGACCAGTACATTTGTTTAATAATCTGACTCAGCTGATTAATGTTTATTGAAAAGTAAAATTTTAGATGATCTCACTCACTCACACACACACAAGTCCACCATGACATCAAAATATACTTATTATTATATTAAAACGAATTAACGTTTTCTTTGTCAATGTTTTGTCTTGTACACCAGAGGAAGGACCTTAGTGTGTGTGTGTGTGTGTCTCATACTGGGTACACAGCAGCTCATTTCCATTGGCTTTCACCTACTGCTCCTTACAAGAATGTTGTCAGTGTACAGGTAGTGTTTATACGGATACACTGATTACGGGGAGAGTTTAATGAATGACTCTAAATTATCTCCTTTTGCTTCCCGTCATGTAGCCGTGACTTCTTTGTCTTTGCTTGTATTCAAGAAAATCTCCGCTTCGCTCCAAACTTAAACACAAACTCCCAATATGTTTACATTTCAGCTTTACAAATGATCTCTTTATCTACTCACTGCAACTTTTATTTCCTTTCTTTTTTTGAAGCACAAAAGCACTGCTGCATTCTGGGTCCATAAAACGACCCATTTATCATCATTCACCATCTATTAATCGGTCCTGATGACTGCACGCAGATCATTCAGCATAGCAGAGGCAGAAAGTTGAAGGACATATCATAGCAACCGTAGACGTACGAGAGATCTGCCTGCCGTGGGAATATGGTCACGTGACTCTGACATTGTGACGCAGGTGAAAATGGTCGATTGACTCTACATACAGTGCCTGCTTGAGAGAAAGCAGCGTAATTAACCTCTCTACCGATCTACATTTGCCGGCCATCACATTTGTCAGGGGGAGAGAAGGTGCCATTGGTATCACACAAGTTAATTAGATTTGCACGGTACAAGCAGCTCCACTGGATTAATATTGGACCGGTATTGACAAACTGACCTCAGCGCTTCACAAATAACAATCAGGAAAATAAAAGACTAAGAAAGGACAAAATACACTAAACAAAATATACACGAAAAGGCTAAATATACAGTGTAGGACAGATAGCGGTGCTGATGAAGATGATGAGGATGAGGGTGTGGAGTGAGTTTTCATATTTTCCAACAGCAGCACTGGGACGTTTTACTGTTTTATTCCACTCTATGATTGATTGTGTGTTTAATATGAACGAATGGATTTGTTACGTTGTTACAATTGATATTTGGGCTTCAAGTTTGCTCCTTTGGTAAGAATCGGCACTCGCTCTCCTGCAATATTGACTTGTTATTAGTTATTCATAGCATTTTTTATTTATTTCTGTATTGATAAAAGTAGCTGTTTTGTGAGCGTTTTGATCATTTATAACCACAGGGAGAATCCGAGTTCTTCAATACGAGGAAAAATCACGCTTGTCATATCGTGTCACAGCAAGTATTGTTTTGGTATCAAATCAAACCTCTTTGTATCCAATTTGGATCTAATGGTCTGAGAAAGAGAAATACACACCCCTACTGATTACGTTTGACCTCCTGTCAGTCAGCATCTCTCCTCCTGTTCCTCCCATGAAAACATGAATCTTGACGTGTCTGTGTTGGTTCTCCATGATCGTGTTTTTAAGGGCAGGTATTATTTTCAGCTATATTCATCTGGACACTGAATAATTACTGCTGGCGAGTGTCCGTCCTCTGGAGGAAAACGTTTGAATTCATGAATATTCCAACTCACTATTTAGATTTAATTAGAAAAGCTCACATCGGCGTTCTCCATTTCAGTCTATTGACCTTGGAAAGAGTCAAGGCCTCCACTCATCTTGAAAGATGGAGAGAGAGAGAGAGAGAGAGAGGGAGAAAGACAAAGAAAGAGAGACAGAGGGAGAGAGTGAGGGAGAGAGAGAAAGAGGGTCAAGGCCTCCACTCATCTCTGAACAAAAGAGGGAGGCCCCTGGAGGTGTGGGGGGGTCAATGATAGTGGCAGAAGAGACAGTGATTGACTCATGAGCTCACACACACACACACACACACACACACACACACACACGGTGCTGTAAGATGAATTTCCCTCAATGTGTGTGTGCGTCCCTGTGTGTCGGGCAGGGTGGATCAGAATGAAAATGAAAATCTTAGCAGCTCAGATTGAATTTACGCCGATAAAGGTGGCCGCGCTGAGGAAGAGGAGCAGGAGGAAGGAGAATTGATTTAGAGCTGGTTTCTCCTCCCTCACACCAACGCTCACACACAGCGCTTGGCATCCAAAGATGGAAGAAGATGCTGAACACGCCCGAGATACAAACGGAGGTCTGGCATGAAAACCCAGGCGTGTTTATCCTCCCCAACAGGAGGTCAGATCCACTCTGGGTTCACTACTTAAAGTTTTTGTTTGAACTCCTCCAGCGATAGCTGGGATTTTACTGCTCTTTTTAACTTTTCCTCTCTCACTCAAGGGCCTGGCATCTATAAACATCACAGCTGGGTTCAAACTGCAGTTCAGGCCTTCCTATTCAAGTCAGAAGGTAATTCCCGCGGTGGAAGGCGGAGCAAAAAGTCCACTCGGCGGTGTGCCTGTGTGTGTGTGTGTGTCTTTGTTTCGGGAGTCTTCACCCTATCAAGCATACACGTAAGGAAAAAGGAACAAACTTTCACTTGAGTAGAGGGGAGGGTTTATTTCCTGTCTCACTGGCTCAGGAGTCCTATTGATTTGATTTTCCTGTGTTGCTACAGAATGGAGAGAGAAACAAAGACAGACAAAGATCAGGACCGGAGCCGGATCAGGACTCCTGTTGAATTATTTGTAAATCTTGTATTTATATTATTCTCTCTCTGACTGATTTTATGATTTTCGTATTGACCCCCTCTCTGTGGTCTTGACATCCTCTTCAGGATCAGGACTCGTGTGTAGTATTTATTTTGAGGTACATCCTGTATATTACCCACTTTGCTTCTATATCACGTCAAACCTCTAACAACGAGTCAAAAATCAGCTGAACTCACTCAAAGGGCTCGCTGGAGTCTCCGTCCTGCAGCTCGGAGGGGATGGGAATCCGTTTGTAGTACATTTCCCAGTCAAACGCGCCTCGCATGGCGTCCCCCGCCTGAGTCTCATAGCCAAAGTTGTCGTGGTCGATCACGTCGATCATCGGACAGACGATGGTCTTCCTGTTCTGGGCGATTCGATCTAAGAGAAACAAAGAGAGGAAGGTTAACGTGACTTCCTCTGAGATAAATAACACAAGGATTACAATAAGGACGTCCACTGTGTGAGCTGATTTGAGAAACATGATGAACATTTTCGTCCATCACTGTGGGTCCATTCTTCACGGTCCTGGCTGACATGTCTGACCATGACATTAAACACTGTGAGGTTCAATACTTTAAGATGATTTGGTCTGTAGTTCCTGAAAAGGTTCCTGTGGTGCAAAGAGCCCTTCAGATTTCTTCTTGAGGACAACTGGGTTCAGAGTCATGGTTTGATTGACGTGAGTGGAGAAGAGTGTGTGTGTCAGTGTGTGTGTGTGTGTGTGTGTGTGTGTGTGTGAGTGTGTGTGCGTGTCCCTCACCCAGCAGTGGAGGTAGCCAGTTGATGTTGGCCTCACAGTGGGAGTCCAGGAAAGTGATGACTTCTCCCCTGGCGGCGGCGGCTCCCAGCAGGCGGGTCCTGATCAGCCCCTCCCTCTTCTTGGACCGCAGGATGCGAACTTTGGGCAGCCGTGCCATGTACTCCTCTAGCGCCACCTTCAGGTGCTCTGCAGAGAGGGCGAGGGAGAGAGAGAGAGAGAGAGCGTTAGGATTGTTTTTGAATGTGTTGTGTTCCTCTGTGTTACTCCAGCAGGAGGGAAACTAAACCATTACCATCAAACAGGACATCTGCCACTGCCACATGCTGAACACTGAAATGCTCCCTGAAGGCCACTACATCAGAAACGTCCTCAGCGAGCTGGGAAAACTTCATTTTCACTTACTTTTCTGCACTTGCCGATTTTTTTTTTTACATCTTTACCGCAGTCATTAGACAGAATGTCACCCTAAAGACGATGGAGCCAACTGTGAGGAATGAAAAAAAGCTATAAAACTGGCCCCTCCAAACATTTGCAGTCATAAAGATTTTTGGCTAAAAACCAGCGGTTCTGCTCCAATTGCAGCAGTTTATGATTGCCGGCATTTCGCAGGCACAAATTCCTTTTTTCACTTTGATGGAGTTATGGACATCTTAACCTTTAATAAGATCGCAACAAACTGCAACAACAACTGCACAACAAAGAGTTGAGAAACATCATCATAACCTACTATCACCAGGAGGAGGCTCATCCAAACCATCCCGTCCTAACTCAGGAGGAGACACAGAGATGTTCATACCCTCTCAGAATGCCCACAATGGATGTTAGGGTGAAAAGGGACAGGAAGCTTTCTGTGTCTTTGTTATGTCAATGTGATTAATCGTATAGGAAAAAAAATCCTTTAGGAGACAGAACAACAGATAATAACAACTGGGTCAGACTTGTAAGGACACAATGTCCTCCTAAATCGTGTCCTCCTACAACTAAGTAACGAACCAGCAAAGATCGGATCAAAAGTGGTTTGATTTTTATCTGTGTCCCGTAACGTTGTCTCAGATCTCGGGTTTGGATAGGTTTTCTAAGGGTCTGTTTTGGGGTTGGGTACAAAATATTGGCCCCGTAAAGACATCATTTGTAGGATGAATGACTAAACTGGAAGTATCATTACAGGGGAGCAAGCAAAACCAGATGCCAGACCTTTGGTGATGTTGTTTGGCGATTGTTTCATCACGCCCCAAATTCAAGGGAATTTGTTGTTTGATCACTGATAAGTTAAGTCCAATATTACTGCCTGTCTAAAGTTGGCAACAGATTCAGATTCCAAACAACAAAGCAGCAAAAAGCGATTTCGGCACACACTCACACACGCACACACACACACACCACAGTGATGCAATGAACACCAAACAGAGAGAAAGAAGGCTCAAAGCAGGGATTGAAATAAAGTATCAATCACTCAATCAGACAAAAGGCCATTCGTACCCATTTTTAGCCATTTTTCCTCAGAGCACAAATCAATCTCATCCTAAATAGAGCTCATAAATCTGGGCTGAAACATCAGATCACCTGTGACAGGTCAATAAAATAAAAAATAAATAAAAAAAATCTAAAAGAAACAACCAAACCGAGAGCCGTGTTCCTTTCTCCGTCCGTCTGCCATCACTCTGCTTTCAGAGGAAAACAAACAACGTGAAAGCCTCCATCAGCCCCTTCCAGAGCACACGAAGGCTCTGGAATAACATTTAGATTCAAAAAGTCCCTCTGCTGAGAGAATCCACAAACAAAACAGTCAGAGGACCAAAATATGAAAATATGGAATACAAGGATTCCCTGAGGTGGACGAGGAGAAAAAAAGAGTGAAAAGCTTTGATTAATTGGTTCAGCTGAAATAAAGCAGCACTGTCACTGCTCCGGAGGAGTTTTAACCCATGCATGACCTCCACGCAGACGGAAAACACACAAATCATGTCAGAGGATGAATGATGATGAAGAGTATGATGGCCTCAAACAAACAAAGCAGCGAGAGACGCAAAGATATAAGGAAGGAACTGGAGGGCACCCGGAGAGCCCAGATCTTGAACCAGCTCCTCCCATTCCTGTCTTATCCTATACATGTGACCCCCATGCAAAAATAGATTTGAGTCTACCAGATCCAAATCTTAATCCAATAAAACCTAAGAGGAGACCACCCGACATTATGTGTCTTCTCATATTCTCATCCTGATGTATTCAGGCGCGTCTGAAAATAAAGCCAAAATTAGAGCTGCACAACATGGACAAAAACTGAAAAGATAACGTGATGCAATAACAGATTAACGTGAGCAACATCACAGTGCCTCCAACTGATTTTTACAACCTATCTGCTCTAAGATGTGATTTTTCCCACACGTGGGCTTGATGATAACCATCGGTTTCTCACTTCACGTGGTGAAACGATAACAAACGTTCAGTACAAAATAACGAATATATGCCAATATCAATTCAAATAACTGGGTCGTTATTCTGCATCCTGGACAGATTTTCTTGTATTTTTGTAGCTCTGAACTTCAAGAAAGTCAACTTTCCAAGGAGTGAAACGGAAGCTTTTATTTGCTGAAAACAGGCAAACATTAATAAAACATCACGGCTGTCTGTGAGCCTTACTGATCGCACTTCTTACAAATAGGTCACTGTCACCCAGCAAGCCCTAACAACATGTCCTCTAATTGGATTCTGAATATCAGAGGAGAGGAGGGATGAAAGGCACAAGCTATTTTAAACTTTTACCGACTTAACTGCAGCTGAGAAAATGGCTGACAGAATGTTGGTGTCTGAGACGTGACACCTTCATTAATTCAGGGATTAAAGCGTCCTCAATTAGACCTAATGCTCGTACATATCGGAATTGAAACGATACTTAAACGAGGCTTTTATTGTGGCGTGCATAACTTCTACCTTTGTCCTTTGGTAACCCCCCTCTGTGGATGAAAACATTTCTATCTCCAACTTTAGAACGACTCTTTTTCTGAAAAGCCTTGTACAGATTGGTTGAAGTCTTTCTAATCCCACGTCACTCGCTCCTCTGTCTTCACCTTGGAAGGATAGCCAGAGCTCAACTAGTGGTCTTCAATGAACCTCTGCCTCTTGAGGTGAGCCCCGATAGCCACCTGCAATTCGGCTTCGGACACATTGTTCTTGCTCAAGTTAATCTCAGAATAACGGGAAAACAATTCAATTATCATAATCTAGGCGAGGTTTTAATCCACGCTTCAATTTACTGAGGCAGGGTGAAGGTGGAGTGGACATCTGGACTTTCCTTGGTGGGCCAGTTAGAAAAGAAACACACGTGTGTATCTGCTGCTCCACCCTGTCATCGATTTCACGAAGTGACAGTCCGTCTGAGAAGATGAGCGATCACTTTGTGCCGCCTTATGGAAAGTGTCGTTCATAAATCAGAGATACCACACGCCCTAAAACTGTCCCGTTTTAACGTAGCTTCCCCAACATCAAAACGCCTGATAAATTTGATAAATTGTGAGCGAGACGTTATTGGCACATTTGTATGCACTCTTAAAACACACACACACACAAAATGCGTTTTTATCTTCCGTGAACTTATTTTAGGGCCCTTCACACACCCCCAGAGACTCGTTCCCAACTCTGAAGGAACATAAAGGGAAACAAATATTAAATACTTCATATTAGGGGAACAAAGGCTCCATCAGGCCGGTGTCACGCTGAGACCAAAGGTCAAGCTGTCACCTCTGTAGCACAGCAATAAATCAGCCGATTAGCAATTTAGCACGAGGACATTGATTCAGGCTAATTTAGACGGAGCCTGCTAATGACAGGCATAGAGATTAAACAATGAACATTTCAAATGCATGTACAGAGGAGAGGCAGGAGGGAAAGGTTACGGCATCTAATTATCAACGGTTAATTTGACCGGAATAAATGGAATACGGCTCCCCGGGTTTCCTGAAAACCATAAATCACCTTAATGAGAACGGGCTGACATCGGCAAACACATTAGTCATTATTAGAATCTGAGGTCCGGGACACGATGAGGGCCGAAACTTCGCTGATACCGGGTCACCTCAGAGAACCCAAACATCCGAAAACTGTTCGACATCTTCCGGGGCCGTCGTTCAAATTAAATCCCAGCCGCAGACACGGAGCGTGAAAGATGAGCAGCTGTGTTTTCCACCGGGGCAACAATTAGCCTGCTTAAACAAAGGCAAATCGAATAAAGATGTAAAGTGGAATAAAACGTGCATTTATATCCATACCATGCAGAGTGTTCAGTTTGTCATCATTAAATGAAAAAGACGACAGTGTAAATTTACCAACTGTTCAGCTTTGAGCGCAACGAGCTTCATTTTTCAGATTCTAATGGCTGAAGAATGAAAAAGCAGCACGATGAAAAGGCTTAAAGTGGACGTTTCCCCTCATGGCTACAGTGAGATACAGCAGGAGTTTGACACAATGCCTGCAGAAAGGCATCGAGGGAGACAAAAACCCAGAGGACGGGAGAGGCCCTGATAGATACAGCACCTCAAACAGCACCTTCATCCAGGGTGCACAGCAAGGGGGAGCAGAGGGACCCCAAAGAGGGACCCCAATGAGGGACCCCAATGAGGGACCTAAGGAACATTAAAGCAGGGGAAAGGGTGAAAATATCTATGGATCCATACTGATGGAGATGGATCCGTACTGATGAAGATGGATCCGTATTGATGAAGATGGATCCGTACTGATGAAGATGGATCCGTACTGATGAAGATGGATCCGTACTGATGCTGATCGATCCGTACTGATGAAGATGGATCCGTATTGATGAAGATGGATCCGTACTGATGCTGATCGATCCGTACTGATGAAGATGGATCTGTACTGATGAAGATGGATCCGTACTGATGAAGATGGATCCATACTGATGCTGATCGATCCGTACTGATGAAGATGGATCCGTATTGACGAAGATGGATCCGTACCGACGCTGATCGATCGATACCGACGCTGATCCGTCCGTACCGACGCTGATCGATCAGTACTGACGCTGATCGGTCCTTACCGACGCTGATCGGTCCGTATCAACGCTGATCGATCCGTACCGACGCTGATCGATCCGTACCGACGCTGATCGATCCGTACCGACGCTGATCGATCCTTACCGACGCTGATCGGTCCTTACCGACGCTGATCGGTCCGTATCGACGCTGACCGATCCGTACCGACGCTGATCTATCAGTGCCGACGCTGATCGATCCGTACTGACGCTGATCGATCCCTTCTGATGCTGATCGATCCTTACTGCACTCTTTGTTCCTGTTTCCATTTTCTTGGATTTCATGCAATCTGCCTGTAATCTGAGTGGATCCAGTCTGACACGGTCAGCTGGTTGTTCCAGGGCGGTGGATTACTTCATGTTGGCAGAGCTCCAACATGCAGTGCTGATCGTTTACCACCCCCCCATACAACACACACACACACACACACACACTTTTTCATGAGGTAATGCAAAGCTTTTGCTTTTCTGTAAAAAGACAGAATGTGGAGTGAGAGTGTGTGATGATGATGATGAGTCAGTATGAGGGGGTTTAAGACAAATCCCCACCCCCTTCACACTGAACCCACACAAGGTTCAGAAGCAGACAAGCAGTGCAGAAATGATGAAGGCAGCATTATGAGGACAAGGAGGACAATTTCATCTCTGCACCTTAAAGGACGATTAGACATTAATGACACACACACACACACACCTGCTGATCAGCAAATCTACCACGTTTACAACCAGCCAACGCTGCTGCTGCTTCATCAGCTATGTCAAAGATTCCACAATCTGGGTTTGATTTCACTCTGATCTCTTTAAAGATGAAGCTTGACACTCGTTTCAGGCACACTTAGTGAAATTACTCACGACTGATGGATCATTACTGTTCAAGTGCAATTTTATGACACTACCTCTTCAACAGGATTACCTATATATCTTTCATTTACTTCAAAATGTAAGGTTGGAAACTCTGGTATCTACTACAATTCAAAATCAGTGTCAGTGCTGCAGCGAGAGCATCGGTGGACAGCCCGGAGCTTTAGAGGTTAAAACCGCTCCCAAACAGGATTTATCATCTAATTTAATGTTTAATGGTGGAAATTTAATTGGAGCAAAAACAGCAGCACTGGGAGAGACTGAGCTGAATCTGAAATATTCATTCTAAGATCACACCAGCTCAGTGATTGTTCATGATTAAATTATAACATAACAAACGGGTTCTACACACATGTGACAGCTGTCCAATAACACAGAAACGTCCAAAACACTCGACGTGAAGCGTGCGAGCCCAGGGCGTGACTGTGTCGGATCTAACGAGCTCTGCTGGGATAGAAGAAGAACCGATTTTATTATGGAAAAGAATGTAAAATACATTAAGGGGGCATTGAGAAATATGATTCCAATTCAAATAAAATCTTTAAAGTCGAGCCTCTTCAACGCTAAAAACTTCAGTAGGATCATTCATTTAAAAAGGAAGTGGATTCAAATGGAAAAAACAGATTTGACAGGTCTGCACACTGGACCAGAATCCATACCGTGAGCGCAATAAGTGTTAGGATTCCTGTCAGCGCGGTGAGTGAGCCATTGTGGGACCCTGACCCCTCAGCTGAGAGACATCTGAAACGGAAGCTCTATGATTTTAAGATCTTTGGAACTTCGCATATTTATTTTATACTGTGGGATACAGCATGAAAAAAAAAAATGGAAGAAAGGAAGAAAGAAGAAAAATAACAAAAAGAACTGAAAGATGGAGGACGAAAAAAGGAGAGAAAAATGATTCACGGTGTGTGTAACAGAATTAAAACAAAAACCTCCATCCTGTCCCTTGCTATTCCTTTATTTCTCCCTCCGTCCATTGCTCCGCCGATTTGCTTTTCTCATTATTCCTCCTCCACCATCCATCCATCCTTTCCTCCTCTTCGCTTTTAACTAGCTGAACAGAAAATGGCCTCTCAGCTCTGCAGGGAAAGCTATTAAAACATAATCATATATCTTTACCCTCAACACCCCCACCCACTCTCTTATCGCTCATTTCTTCAGCTTCTTCCTGCTCTCCGTCTTCCCGCTCCTCTCTTTGCTTTGTGCCTGCCGGTTAACTTGGCTTTTACGATGGTTTTGATTCCAGCTTCGCCCCCATTAAGCCGGCATAAAACGCCTTATTTCCACCATTACGGATGCTAATGACGCTCCTCGGGGAGCAGCTCCACTTCTCAAATTAAACTTCAATTAAAGAGAAATAATTAAAACCACGACATGGAGCAAGACAAAACAAAGAGAACGACTCGCGTCTGTGATGTCGCATTCAAACGGACTAAAAGGACTGAAAGTGAGACAAACAGGAAGGACGGGCCATCACATTCTATAAGCTTTGATTTACTTTGCGATCAAACCAAATCAAAGCCCAAACACTCCGAGGGCTTTTATTAACGATGGCCTTACATCTGTTTTTCTCTCTGTTTCCTGGAAGTCGGCGTGAAGCCTGGACACTTAGAGGTGGTAATGAATTCAGACTCCCCAGAGAAAAGCTCTCATCTCCAAAGTACACTCCAATTAAAGCAGGAAAAATAAACGCTCGCTAAAAAGTGATAAGCTGCTCCGCCACCTCCAGAAAACACCGCTCGCTGCCCCGTGGCCTCAAACAAAACGACAGCAAAGTGAAATAATGAAAACAAAAGCCGAGAGTCGCTGGGGAGGAGGAGGAGGAGGAGGAGAAGGAGAGGAAGAGGTTAAACTCTTCCCCGTGGGCTCGATCAGATCAGCTTCGGTTTGAGAGCGTTCAAACCTGCTGCTTCCTCTGAGCTCCGTTTCTCTGCCAGTCCTCGTATCAACCCTCCTCCATTCACAGACGCTCTCATTCACACTGCAGGCTGCTGGCTGATATAAAGATGGAGCGCCGTACCATCCCATCACTGGATTTATCACTTTAAACAACCATTACAACACTCCTTTTAACAACTCCTGTTTTTTTCTGACAGATGGCGTTTTGTGGGCTGGGATTTCTATTTTTTTATTTATTTTTTTTACCCTGATCTCTTAGTGCCTGTATTCACTAATGGATAACTACATCAGGTTTAAGAGAACCAGGAGGACGAGACGCTTTCAGACCTAAATCACAACATAAACAATGATAAATGTATTCATTCATCCATTTTCTATCCTTCCTTTCATTTTACTCCCATTTTTTTTCCTCCACCGTTAAATCTGTCGTTGTCACCGTGGGTCATTTAAGGTCAAAGTCAAATTTTTAAAAATTGAAAATTGACAAAATTGAAATCCTCCGGGTTTTGGGAATGAAACCTTTGTGTTTAAGTGTATGTCAGGAAAGACTCTTAGATTAGTGGATGGGGAACAAACTAAAATTTCCGGCCCCATTTCAATTATTTTGCTGAACACAAACACACACACACACACACACACACACACACACACCTCAGTTTGTTTTTGAAAATTGCACAATTTCTACTGATGGATGTTGGATTTTTGCATTCGCTTGGTAATGTCAAAATAATTCTACCAATCACACCACCCATTATTTGTTTTCTGATGTTTCTGATGTTTCGATGACCCTGTGTAATTTTCCCCATGATAATGACATCATCACATCATAGCAGCTCTTGAACGATTAAAGCAGAAAAACAAAGCCGTGCCTGCGTGGCGAACGCGCTCCACGTTTTCCGGTCTGCACGCAGAGCACAGACACGTGTTGCAGTGCGTGGCTCCGCCTGGGGGTGATGTACGGCGAGCAGAGCGATCCGTGGAGAGCGGCGCTTATTCGCGGAGCTAACCTTGAAAGTGTCTGGGAGGTTATGAAGGCAGAGTGAGCCGACGCTGCCCTGCAGGGAGAGCGAGCGCTGTACATCCTCCCTGCGCCAGATGACCAAATTCAATTACAGCCTAATGAAGAGTGAGCCGACTCCCCCGGCTCTTCCTCTTCCTCCTCCACCTCCTCATGGACTGCAGCAGGAAGTGCCTTCGTTCTGACTGCAGGGGGTTTCTGTCGCTCCGTCTGATCCGTCCCTCATCGTTAGGCTCACTTCTCCTCTCTTTCTGTCCTTCGACATCATCTCATCTTGCTTCACACTCACTCATGTTGAACGTCTAAGCTGTCTTTTAACAGGAACATGAGGCAACATTTAACCCCTTCAACTCTCGTACATTTACTGGTTCAAAAGTTCAGGGTTACTTTAGGGATCGGATAAAAGTTGGGCCTTCACGTTCTAAGGGTAAGATTGTGTTTTTGATATTCTTCTCTTTTTGTCCCGATTGTTCACTGCTCCGACTGCAAACCATCGGACGTTTGTCTCCAAACTGTAGAGGAAAACTCCTGGCCTTTGACGGGCGGGGGGAGTGGGAGTTGAGGGGGGCAGCTGCACTCCACCGAGCGCTCCTTCTCTCCTCACTTCTACTTTATTAATTTCAAACAGCAAACGCACATCTCCCCTTTTTTCCAGCCTCAGCAGAAAGATCCTTTACGATGTGATGACAGAGTTTCCCTGCTGTAATGACTTTTTTATGTTTTTCTATTGTAAAGGTGACTTTTACATTTCTGTTCATTACCCCGCCTCTGCCAAAAATCGTTCTATCCCTGAATTCCTTACACTGATGCAGCTTGATAAAGGTAATAAATTACTTAATTCCCCTCCAAAGCATCCACATTCTCTCCCTCCCTCCTTCTGAATTCTGCTTTGCGCCTCCCCGATTGCTCCATTCTTCACTTTGACTAAACGTGCTCCTCCCTCCCATTCATCACCTCCACATTTTATCACTCCACCATTATAAATCTGTCATATCAGCTGCAGCGGCGGTGGCTTGGCTTAGGGGGAAGGGCGATCACCTAGTGATCAGAGGGTTGCAAGATCGATCCCCTGCTCCTCCGTGTCCAAGGTCCTTGAGCCACGGCGTAGCCCCAAATTGCTTCTGACAAACAAGTGTGCCCTGCATGGTTACCTCGGCCGGGTCGGCGTGTGAACGACAATTGTAAAGTGCTTTGAGTGGTCTTCACGCTGGAAAAGAGCTATAAATATACACTCCATTTACCATATCATCGCAAAATACAAACACTAAAACTAAGCAGCGGATAGATTTCCACATTTCTGCTCAACTTATTGTCCCTTTATCTCATCTATCTATCCTCTAAAATGTTAGCACGCAACTATTTCAGCAAAGGCCTCCAACGCTGCAAAGACCTTTTGAGGCTCGCCTGAGGTGGCGAGTTTTGCGGCGAGTTGATGAAAATATAACGTGTAAAACTTACAACAAACAACAACTGCAACTAATGATTATTTTGATAATCGACTGATCTTGTGAATACAGGAATGAGTAATCGATGGCTCAGCTTTTACTTCGTGTTGGTTATTGTATGATACACGCACTAACACTAAAGGCAATGAGTCATCTTTAAATACCTTTTGATGACCTTTACTGCAGGGTTTTATTATGAAAAAAGACTGGTCAGTCAGCTGACACCTCAGCTCAGCTGTCTGTTCCCCTCTGATGCACTCGCATCGAGCATCGGCTAATTATAAAATATATCTTCAAATCCTCAACTCTTTTAATTCAAACAGTGATTCGGCGATGAAAATAATTGTTCCAGTTTATCGTTAATATTGTTGATAACATGGACCGTTAATGGAAACAGACTTAATGAATCACACCGCATTGCACGCACCGTTTTTGTCTCGCCACAAGCAAAGCGCGAACCAAGGACAATCACGGCCGAGGACAGGACACTAAAAACATACGGAGCCCGACTGGAGCGGACTGAAGAAGAAGTCGGGCACGGACAGCTGCCTGACATTTACCGTTAGGCACAGATTAATAGGAACCAGCGAGGTGGACAGCTGGAGACAAGGAATGCAGGGAAGAGGAGATGAGACAGGAAGAATACTATCACTCTCTACTTATAGATTTCTTTCACTCTCTCCTTATAGATTCCTGTTGCATTATTTAACATACTGGGAGGCGTGAAGAGGAAGAGGAAGGCTGTGAGCTTCGTGATGAATCTCTTTCTTCCTCTTCCTCCTGGGAAGGTTTCTCTCCTTCTCTGATTTATGATGTGAGGGTTCAAAGCTCCACATTAACCGTTCAAACCGATTTTGACATATGGGTAAGAAAACAAAGGCAGGCGGCAAACCAGATTATAATACCAAACCTACAACAGCACTACGCAACTGCTCGTCTTTACCGAAACGATTTATTTTCATTTGATTTTCCACGACTTTTCAAGATCATTTCGGAGGAATCTTTTCATAGCAAATATTACAGTGAAATATTGAGCCATTACCGAACAAACATAAGTGGTCCCAGCAAAAAAAAACAAACATTTTATATGTGAAACCAGAAAAAACAAATCACCTCTATTTTTATTATTTGAATCTTTTATCCATTTATCCCATTTTTGGAAACATTAATTTCTAAACCCTAAGATTGCAATTATCCACTCATTTGCAGCCTCTAATGTTTGTTCTGGGCCAACAAATTCTTTTGAATAATGTATTACTACGTTATAGTGTGTTTACATGCACATTTAATGTTCAACTATACTACAATTAAAGCAATAAGTCAGCTTCTTCAAACATTATTAATAAACATTACGGCTTAAGCATCTGTGAGGCCGTAAAAAAACTAAAGCATCAAACTGGGAACGCTGACACACAGTTTGATTTATAACACACAGGTGCAGAAAATGTTCATATCCAGGGAGGACAAATCCATGTCTGAATCCATAATCCATAATCCATCGTTAAAGTTATAATTCTTCATTTTGCTATTTTTCTCCTCGTGACTACCATCTAGTGATGATAGTAGATAGGGATGGATAGAGAGATGATAGATAGAGAGATGATAGAGAGATGATAGATAGATAGATAGATAGATAGATAGATAGATAGAGATACTTTATTAATCCCGAAGGAAATTCAAGTCATCCAGTAGCTGATAACAAAACTCCAACATAAAAGAAACATAGAATATATAGAACAATATAATGTAGCATAAAACTATATAATATAAAATATAACCAA
>OMNV01012682.1:0-48658 GCA_900303265.1 Brotula barbata
GTACCCCCTCGTCCTCCTATCGAAACATACAGCCTTTTCTTTCCTGTTTGTATTCTAATCAGGATCCCTTAACTGGCTGACATTCTCTCATCATCTGTGTTTATTACTCTCTAACTCTCTTTCTCTTAAGCTGCTGACCTGTGCGTTTGTCTTTGAGTTGACCCCTGGCCCAAAACAGAGGAGTGGGCAAAAAAGAACAGAAAGCCAGCTCAGCAGCAGGCAACAGCACAACAGCAGGCAAACAGTACACTGGCACTCCCGACTCCCAGACAAAAATCTGAAGCCTCCTTCCCCTTTAACATTCAAGAGTAATCAATCTAACCTGCTACATGATACTCAAACCCCGCCTCACACCCGGTTCCTGCCGCCCCCAGACACTTGCAACCAATGAGAAGAGAGGATCCTTCTATTCTATTGGCTGATGTACCCGCCACTCAGTTCTGACACATGCCCCGTTCTTCCCCTTTCCTCTGCCCAACCCCCTTTCACCGACAGCCAACTTCCTGCTCTAAGTTACCTTGAGCTGCAGGATAGGGGTCAGGGAAAAGAAAAGAGGAAGGGAGAAGAGAGAGGGGAACGAGTGAAAAAGAGCAAATAAAGTTGTGGAGAGCACTTTAGGAAGTGTGTATGGGTGTGCTGTATGTAGCTTGCCTCTGCATTGTAGTGTCCTCTGGTGGTTCCTGCCTCTCTTGCTGGTGGACGGAGGAGAACGCTTCCACAGGCTGCTCTCTGACAACTGCTCTCTGCTTATTTACAATGTCAAACTAAATGTCTCTCTCAGCCCCGCCCTCTCTCTGCTGCTACAGGCTGGCTGCCCAGTGATGCAGGCAGCCACGCAGACCCTCACTGGCTGCACAAAGTGCCAGAATGGATGCCGCATGTTGCATCCACATGATTTAAAGTACAAAGGCATACTGGGCAGACTCGCCGTCTCATACGTGTGCACAGGAAAAAGTGCACATCCACACACATACACATTTTGTCCTTGCTCTCTCATTCATCCTTGCTCACAGTCACAGGTAAGCATCTAGCCTCTAACCAGGCATGCTATAATGAGATTCTTTGTACCGTTACCATATTATAACTAATAGAACAGCATGTATAAGAACTCACTATTTTCACAGAATGAGAATTAGTTCACTGACTTTATTTGCAATCTTGTGGCTCTGACTGGTACATTCAGTTATACATTTGACCACAACTGAAACATTAACCACGAAAACCCTGATTTCCGTTTCAGATACATTTATACTCATTACAGACCTTTATGCAAAAAATCCTGTTGATCAATTGAGTGCTGAGCAGCCAAGAAAGGGGAAAAAACAGTTAATTCAATTCTTGCCCTATTTATGGATAAACAAGACCGAAGAGCTATGGGTGAAAGTCTGTACACAAAGACATTGTTGTCTTAACTGCAAAAAATGATGCTCCCAGCAACTTCCACAACTAAAATGTCATCAAAGAACACGTTGGCAATGTCATACAATGTCGTTCTTGTTAACTTACCACAATTTTAGTGCACGTACTTTCTACACAGTAACCTTTAGTTTGGAACACAAAGGCAGGACAGTACTGCACATGTGCACAACTCACAGTGGTTTAATGCACCACTGATCAAATCAATAAATCCACATCTAGCATGTAAACAGAGCTTTGGTGATAAAGAGCGGAGCTTTGACAATACAGATTATATATTACTCTTATGAAGTATGATCATTGTATGACAATGAAAATAGTAGCTTTTAAATGGCAAACTGCACAGAAGATGATGGTGTAACCTAAAGCTGTACCTGCCTATTACAGCAAATCCCCACTGTACAAAGTATCAAGCTGGAGAGAGGGAGAAAGAGCGCAAACCTGTTCCATCAATGAAAAAACTAGAGGGGGAGGGGAACCGGAAGGATGGAGAAGGACAGAAAGGAGAGTGGCTACAGGATGGGAGGGGTAGAACAAGTGGAGAGAGCATACGCGAACAAGATACAGGCTCAAGAGGAACAAAGCTAAATGTTCCCTTTTCTATTTTTGTGCAGAGCAGGGGGACTTGAGCAGGTACTGCAGCCATCCAGTTAATGATTACAGAGTAGTGCTACACAAAGGCTAATCTATTCAGCATGGCAGCCATGCCAATAGAGTTATCCCTCTAGGTGCAGTCCGTCTACCCAAAATGCCTCTGTGATGACACCTGGCAAGGTCACAGTGCAAATGAGATCTTCCCATGACCTGTGCTGCCTGTAGCAGGGCCATGTTTGTTCTCACTGACACTGTTTACTGATAAACATACACTGGCCAGACAAATGGTTTCATAAACACACAGCTTCCTCAGGGCAGCCATGCCAAGCCATGCACCCATACACACAAACATGCAAATGAAAAAGCCCACATGCATACCTGCATAACACAATGATTAGTGGACTGACTTTGACACCTCCTCAGGTCAAGTCCCTTAATGTAAAACTACCGCCTGCTGCATTACTTAAATATAATGCAAAATAGTCAATGTCAAGTCAATAGTCAAGGTTGAAAACTAAGTGGACTGACAATAGCTCTAAATGTCCCAAATGGATGTTTTTAAAAGTAAAATAGATAGCTCCAGGTCTTCCCATAACATAAAAATATTTTATGATGTTAACCTTAGTGTGCACTACTTTTTTTGTTGGGTAGTTATTCTAATGAATCTGCAAACCTATTTTAATCCAGTCAGCTGTTTTTCTCCCTCTGTTTTTGTCCCTGAGATACAGGTTATGAAAAGTACTACATGAATAAATATCTGGAATATATTTAACTACTTACGATAATACACATGCAAACATATTCTGTGCACATCTACCATACAATAAATAATGCTAAAGTGACGTTGTTATATCCTTACAGGAAGAGAACAGAAGCTGAAACTCCGCAATGGGTTTAGCGTGAAAACACTTACTATAAGATGAATTATGGGTTTTTTTTAAACAAAATAATAAAAAACAAAAAACAATCATGTACAACTAGGCAGTGGTGACACGGATATCGCTTATCCTGACAGAAATAATAAAAACACTGCTAAAATTGAGCAGGATAAAGTAGCTCTTGAACAAAATAGCTGATGGTAACAAAAATATTTGCAGTCTAGGAGAAAAGAAGTAGCAAGTAGGGGCCATAGCACGGAACCGGTGCAGCCAGTGAGTACTTTCAATGTTACCGTCGGTGGAGCTTCGAGCTGTGGTTCGACATAACCGGGGAATACGGCTAGCGGGATTCAGCGGAGTCTGCTATAGTTAATGCAGTGATGGTGTTAAGGACAGCTGTTAGTATCTCTCATGATAAAATTGAATTGTCTTGTGTCATTTGCCTATGTCACATCGACCTCTGCGAACTGCAAAGTTAATTACGCGATTGCAAACTTCAGTTCTCGTGTCGGTCACTTCAAGCTAACAGTAGGTGATTTAATGTTAGCTTGTCTGAGAGGCACACCGGTGCCGTTCGCAGGGTGCTTACTTTAAATCGGTACTGGACAACGAGGGTTGTCATCAAGTGAAAATTAGCAAAGCTTTCCAGAGCTGGGAAGAAGCAGCCTAACCAATAAAGACAACGTTTGGATCTGTCCTTCAGACCAATCAAACCTCGGACTAGATTCCACCAATCAAGGTTTTTAGGGCTAAGTTCGTTCTGCAGCTGACGCCATTCGGGGGCGAATAGAAACGGACAATCAGTCTGCAGAGCCTCGACACAAGAGCCAACATGGTGGACACAGTGCATCAGTTTCCTGACCGTCCGTGATCCCTTCAGCGGGCCACCAATAAGCGCCTCAGAGAGCGGGGAGGGAAATGGCGCCTATGTTCATCTTCCAAAACAACCGTCTATTGGTCAAGAACAGCAAATGAAAAGAAGTGAAGTAATTGCTCCCACTTCCACCCAACACAGACGCCACTCGCGTTAACGTTTAGCTCACAAATGCATGTTAATTCCTTACTCACTTTGTTTTACGGGTTCCAAGAGAAGTCCGGCTCAGCCTATTATTTATTTTATTTAGCTAGCAAGGGGAAACAAGATGGCTGCTACTCGAACCGGAAAGAGTTTGACGCACGAACGAGCTGACGTAGGACTCACGCTCCTAAAGCGTCCACTTTACTCAAACGAAAACTAAAACGGGAAATCGGGCATTTTATCATTCTCTTAGTAAAGCTATGCCAATGATCAAATCCATTGATAAAAATGTAATAGATCCACCAATTTCATACAAAAGACGTGGATGGACATCACATTCCTTTGTCACCTACAATTCACAGAAAAATTTCCGTTGTCATCATTTGAGCGATTTTTATTTTACAAGCTTCTTGTTTTTGGTTTCCGTAAAATATCGTAGTTTTACTTGCTAAATGCTTTTGCAACTCACAATATGCATTTAATAGATAATTAAGGGAAATTACTAAAGACAGTATAATGTTTTATATTGAGAAATGTTGATCTTACTGGCCTCAGACTCACTCATGATTCATCAATGACAAAAGCTATTGTCTCATTATAAAGATTATACCGAATTATTTTTTTTAAAAGCATACGCATTTGTCTGCCTTATTGCATGTTCCTTTTTTCCCCTGACCTTGTCTACTGTTCATGTGATTTGTTCAATAAAGTTCTTAACATCCTGCCGCGCCTGGAGCCAGTGTTTATAAAAGTGAAAACGTTTCCTTACATTAACCTTTTAAAGCTGCAGTAGACATTTAGAAGAAAAAAACAACCCCAAAATTTAGCAAACAATTACAATGTGTAACGTAAAAAGCAGTAAATGGTTTATTTCTATTACATTGGACTATATGTATAGCTCTGTTTAAGACTTTAAACTTTTTTTTTACAAAAATATACACAAGAACAACCACACTCTTTGCTGTTGCTTGTAATGTTAGTGACAAATCAAAAGACATGACAGCTGAAGTAGGCAAATTATTTAATGTAGGAATCAAAGCAATCTGGACTTGCAACAGAACATTCTTCTTCTATACCAAACAGCAAACAAAAAACAACAGAACGTTATCAAGGTAAACGTAAAACCAACAATCTAAAAATATGGACAGTCAACTGAAATATGGCAATTATTTTCTCGTCACAAGTTGCAAGAGGGTGGAGGTAATCTTGTCAAGACTGCTGGAGTGTCGAGAGCCCTGATGAATCCTGTATCCCTGGTCCATGTGGAAGGGGGGTGCAGAGGAGTGTGTGTCAAAAAACTCATCAGCGGCAGGTCGGTAGTCACGAGAATGGACGGATTCACGGAGCTGTTCAGGATAACGCACTGGTTCATCTGGATGGTGAGCATTTCCTGGCCGATCCATTTCAGGCCAGCCAAACATTTCTGAAAGAGGAAACATTCCATGAACTTGTAAGTATTTTCAGAAAGCAGGAAGAAGCAAACCGGATTCAAAGCAAAGGATGGGCCCTTTTTCCTTGTCTTTGGGATAGTTTTGGGCTGGGTGGAACCATTGCGATATGTGATACTGGAATATACAAATAAACTTGACTTGGACTTAACATAACCTTACCAGGTTATGTTAAGTCAGATCAGTTCAAAGACAACAGCTGCAATTACACTTTACATGAATTTGTCAGTTAAAAATATAGATTATAATGAAGCAGCATTTTGAGAGAAAAAAAATACATATACTGTGTATATATTTATATACATTTTTTTTTTTTTAATCAGGACATCTATAATGTACAAAAGAAACATGAATATGATGCAGTGTTAAATTGCCCTGTATAGTTTACCTGCATACAGTATATGCACTCTATGCCTTGCCTCCTTGCATGGCCTTGTAGCACTGCCTCGAAGCACCTAGGTCCCTTGGACCAGAACCAGAGCTCTATGGCTCTTGTTGTTGAAATCATATGTATGTCGCTTTGGATAAAAGTGTCAGCTAAATGTGAATTGCAATTGTAATTGTAATTACCTTTGCCACGACTTCTGCTTGAGTTTCTAAGTTCGTCCTGTTCAGGATGGTGGTACTCTTGAATCCGTACATCTTGCCTTTGCTGGCGGTGCTCCCAGCCTCTGTCCTCGTGAGGTTCCTGGGAATAAATATCCCCTGGTTGTCTACGATCTGAATCCTCTCTCAAGGGTCTCTCATACTGTTGTCGTGAAGATGCCTGTGGTTCCTGCTTGAAGCCTCTGTAATCTTTGGGTGAGACTGCTCTGTTTTGACCATATTGCTACAAAAAACACACACAAGCTTTTTAAAAATTTGAAAAGTACATGTTTTATTATAAAGCAGGGATTTCTTGTGGCCCATGAACACCTTCCTGAATCAGAGGCAACCTGAGGACCACTGGTGAGGGTGTGGACAGGGAATGAGATTTTTTAAAAACCAATTAGCGAGATTTTTTGAGTAACGCAGTTACGTACAATCTGTACAATAAAAGCAACAAAATATTTAAACTTCTGGCAACATACTGACATCACTGAGGTCATTAATGGACCACTTGCAATACCTCCATGGACCACCAAGGACTGCATCCCACCAGGTCAAAACCGTTAGAAAAGTTATGCACAACTATCATCAGGACAAACGCTGTACAAGATAAAACATACCTTTTCCAATTTCTTGGCCTGGAATTCTTTCAGAATGTTGCAAATTTTAAGGAAGTCCGCTTTTTCCATATTCTCAATTCCAGTGTTTTCTCCCCAGGAGTGTCTAGAAGAAGTTGCTGGGGACAGAGACGTCTGGGCTTCCCTGTTGCCATGACAACCCTGTCCAGAATGAAGTAAGTTAGAAAATGGGTGCATGGGTGGGTAAAAATAATTAAGAACATTAGCTTTTTCCCTCTCAGCATCAATAAAGACCTCAATACAATGTAGGGTGCAAATACAAAGTCGTGATCTTACCATCATATTAAAAGCACTTGTGTCTTTAGCAAAGTGTGGCAATGGCTTCGAGTTCTCTCCTGGGTAGCTTTCAGTGCGCTGTGGGTTCTAAATAAAAAACAGTTTGACATCACTGCAAAACTTTTCTGCATGAACTCAGCGCGTGATGTGAATTTATTCCCAACACTTTGCAAAACAAAATTCTGGCCAGTTATCAGTCTGTCACAATGAATGGTTTGAGTGTAGGGCTGGGCAACATGTCAGAATGTAAGGTATACTGAGATTGATTCTTTTTCAATAGCTCAGTCAAAACGTATTTTACCTTTACAACATTATATTTGCTGAAAAAAAAACATCAGGTAAAATGTTTGACATAATTTGTGATCATAATTAGTGAAAGGAAAATAAACAAGATGTAGTCATGTGCCAGAGATAAATCCCAGGAGTGTACATTTAAGAAAGCACAAGTAGTTAACAAATTTATAGAGAACCTTGTTTACTACTGAATGTCATACTGTCAATATTACTTAAAATATTATGATAATATAATTTGGCCTTATTGCCCCAGCCCTCATTAAGCCTGAATACCTGTGTGGAGTAGGGGTTCGGTCTTTGGGGTCCATGGATTTTTATGTCTGGCCTAGAAGGGCTGTGAAACCTTTCGCCTGGAGGTCCATACTCATCACCGTACCTGTGATCAGATAGAAAACATGCAGAAAAAAAATGTCGTAACATAAACATCAAATTAAAAAACACATATACACAAGCCAGTTTTTATAAGCAAAGGACCAATCTGTAACACCTACATCTTCTTTGACATTCGCACTTCCTCTTCAGTGGCATCAGAAAAACGACTCTTCCTCTTTCTTTTTCTTTGGTCATTATTATTTGCAGTCCCTTGCAAGAACCGCCTGAATGGCTCTGGGATGTCAGACATGGTTGCAGTAACTTCTGGTGGTCTTAGGGTATTGGAGGGCCATGTTCTGCTCGGTCCATGGTTGTATTCCTCTGGATGTGGTTCTCGCATCTTGTGTCTGTAATCTGTGATTATTTTCAACAACTGATTTTTGTCAAGTGACGAGTCATTCTGAATAAGACTGGGAATGCCAGTTCTTGTAGTTTCTGGCTCGATAGATCCCTGCCTGCCTGCTCTATTCAAATCTTCATGTCTCCTAGATTCTCTGTCATTGGACCAGTGTTCGGAGTAGACTTGCTGCGAAGCTTGATGGTCATCAGGGCGAACCTGTCCACGTCTAAGGGGATCACTCTCTAGATAGGGCTTTCTGTAAAAAGGACCCTCCTCTGCGTATGGATCACTCTGACGAGCCTGTCTAGAGGGAATTTTGTCCCTAAAATCTTCCCTGGGAACACTTTCAGGTTCATAAAATTCTCTTCTTTGTGAATCGTCCACATAGTCCTCTAGGTACTTCTGACCAAAATTATCTTCCGTACACTCTTGTCTGTGCATTTCATCTTCCCTGTAATATGTTGTTTGATGCTCCTCATTCCGAAAATCACGAGTGAGGGGGCCCTCCTGCTGGTAGGTTTGTTTCTCTGTATTTCCACACACATAAGTGTCACCTGGACGGGAAGGAAGATTATCTACGGAATTCCCCCAGCATGAGTACTCATCCTGATAATTCCTCAGTTCTGGGTGAAGCAATGTCTCGTCTGGTCGTTCTAGTCTATGAGGGATGTCATCGTCAATGTTCCACTTCTTGTTTGGCAGAGCTAAACGGATAAGACCACACATATAAAGTCATAAAAACTGAGTATGATCTACATTGCCTCCTCTATCTTACAAGTTTAGCATTTAAAATGGCTCCAAACAGGGTATAAATTTCCTTTCTTGACACTGCATGTTGTTGTAACAGACTTAATAACATAAACATAACTAACTTCACAACAATGTATTTCTACATATAATAAGTATAAATGTACCTGTTGAGATGTTTGATTTCCCCACATTTCTGTTTTTCTTCATTGGCTACAACGTATAATGTAAACAATGAGTAACCAAGTTCAAATTTCCATGAAAATTAAATTGACTTTATTTATGATCATTGGATACGCCGTTGTGACCTACCTTATGAGTTCCTTGTCCATCCTGCCTCTCTACTATCTCTGCCTTTGCTCGTATAAGCTTTGCCGTGTGGCCCACCAGTGTCAGCTTTTCCAGGAGGTCTGGACGTTTTGCTTGCTACATCAAAGCACGAAAGCACTGTCACAGCAGTCATTCAAAAGAAGCACCAGTGTAACCTGATTATGTGTACAATGCCTTACCATGTACTTGACACGGTGCTTACGTCCAATCACATGATGGACCATATTTTGCAGGTTTGCTGGCATATCACAGAGCCTACAAACGTATCGAGGGCCTTGTCGTGGGTCATCGCAAAGCTGAGGTACTTCTTCTACAAAGTCCAAACCTACAACATAAAATAAGCATGATGTTAAAAAGAGATGACAATGACATGGAATTATAAAAACAATAGATTAAGTTATTCACCAATGATGGGATCTCCGATCTTCAAGTACTGTAGATACTGTCTGATGTCCGAGAAAATTGGTACAACACGATCTCTGACAGCAAGTCCTGTTAAACCCAAACAACGACTGTTAAAAAACTAAATGAAACAGACTTACTTTTAAAAAGAGAAAATAAGTGCAGTAGTTAGAAAAAGAATCTCAGTCCCAGAGTTTGCAGGCCTTCGTTTTTTTCAGTGTATTTTACTGGTTTGCTCCTCTCTGGTTGAGGGCTGGTGGATAAGTGACATCAGTTGTCGTTATGATCGTGCGATGGATCACCACAAACCTGGTTGTTTTAGTGTTGGCAGGTCTGAAAGCAGCAAACATGCGTGGGTGCAGACTAAAAAAACAAAGAGGCTGGTTTGTTTGTGGTCCGAACATGATACCATACAGGGTAATTAATAGATTGCTTCATGAAAGGGATCTCTCCTTTGAAAGGGACAGAAAGGGACATTATTTACTCTCGGTTTGTGTATGATTAACATTAAGTAAATAACGCAGTAATAAGTGACTGAACCAATGCAGTCAAAATGTGGAATCATATTAAATGTAGTGTATAAAACGTCTTTAGATTAACACGTGTGACTGTACAGCTTGTGTTCAATATGGTGAATATACCGAGTTCTTCTGTTCCGCCATCTGAGAGCAGAATGCCTACATCACATAATGTTAAGTTAAGGTCTGCATTCTTCTGCCATAGTTTTGGTTGGTACATGCCCAAAATGAGGACCACAACTATGAAAGTATCCGAATTCTGTCCTTGATCAATTATTTTGTTAATTCAGCCCAGTACACTTCCTGTTTTGATTTTGTTGCTCCCAGCCACGCACATTTTTGACCAATGAGCAGTGCGAGTGTTCACTCATGGCTTTTGGTAATATATTTTCTGTGTGAAACTCAACCAAACCACCATTGTTACAATTTAATTACTGAAAATGTCCTAAGACTGCAGATATGTACAGTTCTTATCTTATCTTCTTTTCTCTTCTCTTCTTTTCTCTTCTTCAGCAGACTTGGCTTTTTCCTGCAACCTGCAACCATGCAACGATGACCATTTTCATGGCTTCACGTGGAACATTAATTAAATGCTGCAACACGACAGCTTGGTGGCTAGCACTGTTGCCTCACAGCTAGAAGGTTGTGGTTTTGCATCCCAGTCCTTTCTGTGTGGAGTTTTCATGTTCCTTCTGCGTTTGTGTGGCTTTCCTCCTGGTACTCGGGTTTCTTCCCACCTTCAAGGACATACAGCTTAGGCGTATTGGAGTATCTTACTCCACCAAAGGTGCAAATGGGAGTGTGATTGAGTTTTCTGACTCTATGTGTCAGCCCTGTGATAGACTGGCGACCTGTCCAGGGTGCACCACAGTCTGTACAGGCTCAAGCACCACCCTGACATGGGTAATGGTATAATGGATAGCTCACTCCAATGCAGCACCACAGTAGATCATGAGATTAAAAAACAAAGTAGATGAGCTGGTTTTGTTACCATGGCAGTTGGCACATATTTCAGTTTCAAACTGTGTTTTTAAAAAACAGTTCATCAACATTGCAGAATGCTCGGTTGAGAAAGAAAGGCAGTGAACCAGTAATTTGACTCTGCACACCCATGAGACATCCACACAGGTCATTTCTCAAGACTGAGTGAGTGTATGTGACACGTATACAGATACAGAATTGTATCTGTAAATGCACTGTCCAAAAGACAAATCCTTCTGAAATGGAAGGATAGAACTACTGCCCGTGATATCAAAGGACAAATAATTTAGATTTTTCCATGTATATGGAAAAAAATGACATAATTAGACTCCAAGGTCCCAGATGTGCAAGACTTTAAAAAGATAAAAATACTGATTCAAAATCCAATGCCATCCTCAAAAATGTGCCATAAATCTGCCTTGGGGATCGTAGCGTTCCGTATATCCATAATGCCCATATTCAAGCAATTGTACCTAGAGATCTCAGCGCTCTAAATGCAATTGTAAAAAAGTGTAAAGAAGTCAATCTTTTCAGAGACATGGAGGTCTGGCAAAAACAAAAGCTCTGTTTCTCTTCCTTGAGCAAACACCACAATCCACCGCAGGTAGCGGAGGACTGCACACTCAGTGGTGTTCCAGTACAGGGCTGTGAATCGGCTCCAGTTAGAAGCACCTGGGCTAGCCGATGTTGACATTAGCGTCAGTATCAGACCACTGTAACTGAAACAATTCTGGCCAGGATGAGTCTGGCAAGACTCTTGACAGATTACGCCTGCAAGACCAAATCAGGTCGCTGTTGGCCCAGGTCACTGTGGCTACTCTTTCTTGAGCGGACCAACTTTGTGAAGTCGTTGTCCAATGATGAAGTAAATAAATAAAACAGCCATTCTGAAGCAACCATGGTGGACCCAGGTAATGTAAGTTACCTGGCGCCTTCATCTGTGGACTTAATTACCTGTCAGAATGTACTTTAGGCCTGGACAGACCAAAACTGACCAGTGTTGATGAAATCTTACTTACCCTGAGCAATCAAGGTATCCTCTTTCTGTCAGGAATGAGAGGAGAGCAATAAAAATTAAGTCAATCAGCACTGGATAAACTGAACAGATAGTTTAGCACTTCGATGAACACAAAAATGGTTATATCATGTAGACATAGCATTTGATTAAACACATTTTTCTTTATGAACATTAAAACTTGACCATGAAAAGAGTAGATTAAAAAAGTAGTGATTTTAGGTAAGAAACCTAGAGCCTGTGTTTTTGAAGCCCCTGGAAAGTCTACTAGTATACACTCCTAATCTGGAGCGCTGTCTTTGAGTTTGCTTTTTGTTCTATTGGCTAATTTCATTTCGTAATGACAAAATACTGTTTGACATCAGCATTGCAAAAACACACACCTTCACATAAATCAATACCGGTATACCACCCAGCCCCAGTTGGAAGCTCCTGACAATCCACAACGGTCACACAGTCTCTCCACAGTACTCCCACTCTGTGTAGCGGTTCAACATGTCCGTCTGAGATAGATGAGACGTTGCTTCAACAAGAGCTAGCTTCTGCAATGTTTGTCTTTAAGCCGCCTTGCTGGACATGGTTATCTTCCATCTCAGATTTTCCAGTGGAGTAGCTTGTGTAAGCAACTCTAGGACTCAAGGACATCCTCCAGATAATACCCATGGATGAACGGATATAGGAACCAAGACGGACTTTAAGGAGATAGTGTTGCATTCTGTTACTCGATAAGAAGGACAAGGAAGATGACAAGGACTTCAAGATGGTCAAAGGTATGAAGATGCTTACTTCCCGCTCTAGATGTAATTTGTTTGCAGAATAGTCTGATATGTTGACTGCAGCACCCGAGACTGAATACTTTGTCTGGATTGATTCCAAGATGGTAGAAAGTTTCACTTTGGTGACACTGGGGTCACCTGTGCAGATCTTGAAGGGCGGCTCAGAATGGCCCCTTCAGCCAAAGGAACAAAGTGCCAAGTTGTCTCTGAATTGAGTTTCAAGCATGACTCAGATGAATCATAGAACACCACCATTATCGGTGATATGGTATAGAAGGTACCAGTAATATGGCTCCTGTGTATTACTAAGCACCATGTATCAAAAGGAGAGCGCATGATTCCAAAATTCACCATGACATTTGTCGTGTTTAAATGCTAAAATATAAGCTTGCATTATCATGATCAGGAACAGGGATCTGGCTGCATAAAAATGACAGGACCCCAGTTCATGACGACCGTCACATACTGATATGTGCTCTTACAATTTCCACCTAAGGGCTACCTGACACTTAACATGAACTTTTAAATTGTAAAGAATTAGGGGGAAAAACAAGTCTAATTAATGGTTCAAATAATTAAAATTCTCTCGCCTGCAACTAAAGACTGTGATTTTTTTTACTGTAACCGTTACCCTCAAGTGTCCCAACGTTGTCAGATGGATCTTGTACAGGGTGTCGCCCCTAATGGCTTTGTTGCAGACCTGAAGAAAAGGTACCGCATTTAGCTTTCATTTATGACATGATTTCAGACATATGCAAATAACCCACGTAGCCTAAATGTTCTTCTTCGCCAAAAAATTGCACGTAAGCTTGCTAACTTACCGAGCAATCTATATAATCAGAGGCTTCTTCATCATATGGTGTTTCGAAATCGTCCATTGCTGATGTATAACGGTAGGGAGAGCAGTACCCCAACGACCGAACAAATAGTTGCTAATTTATGTAGCGTTTGGGCAAATTTAGCCTGTTAGCGCACTGTGCCCGTTGAAAGACCTTTGCAGTTTGCTGAAAGTTATGTAAAAACGGAGGTTTACATCTAACGTGAGTTCTGCTAGCTGTTATCCACATTTGTGTACATGAGCTCAGACACCGAAAAGCTAATAGCTAGCAGCTACTGTCATCGGCTTCCTGTCCCCACACTTCCGGTAAAATCCTTCACAATAAAACATGCCCCTACAAACATTTAATTCCAAAAGTGATATTTTACACGAATCCGCACAACATATATTGAAATGTGCCCAATTTATAATCTCACTAAAGTTTGAGTTGTATAATTTGATGTTATAATAAGAATGAAGCGCAATTGTTCCTCCATAGCACTACTATAGAATCTTGAATGAAGTTCACATGATGTACGGGAATCTAAAATGTCTTTTACCGCCCTCTGCTGGCCAAGTCCAAAAGTGCAAGCAAATTCCATAAATAGGTCAGGAGGATTAGTTAATTTTCTGTTTATTTGGTTCTGAGAAAACTTTTTATGTACAAAGAGCACACAGTTGTTATAAATGTTTTGGACGGTGGGGTACTTGTCAAGCACTGGTGTAATTAAACAGCATTCAGTAGACTTAAGAATAAATCTATGGAGCAGTATTAAAGAGCAAGCAAGAGCTGAACAGACTCCTTTACTCATTATGTCATTACAGAGGAGATTTGAACAACTACAAAGATATCAGTCAAATGATACCTCAGTAATGTGTCTGCTTGGCCACTCTACAAGCCATGTGGACATGGATGGGATTAACAAACGCTATTTACATGCAACTGTGAATAATATACACACTTAAGAATTCACATCCCTATCCTACAAAGAGGATTTATGTAAATTATAATTACATATACCAGCTTTCTTACAGGAACATGGCTAAGTACTCACTTGTGATTTTACACATATTTTCTAAGGCCATTTATCACACTGCATAAAATCAAACTCAAATTCCCAGTTTGGAAATCTGGTGTCACAATCATAACCAAATGTTACAAAGATACACTTACAGCCCTTGCTAAAAAAAAAAAAAACAGAAAAAAGAAAAAAAGAAAAGGTTATGACAGCAACCAAAAACACTGCAAATGATATGAAATATCACACTATGTGGATTTACCCTGGTGTTTTATCTTAAGTCACTATAAATACAAAAATATCACACCAGCATCATCCATATCACTGTGGAGATGTAAATAGTAGGTGGAGAGGAGCTGAAGCATAAGGAACCTGTGTGTGATGATCCTTAGTGTCAGTTTTCAGTACACTGATAACAGCCACAACAAAGGGATGACATTTCAGATGGGAAAACAAGATATTTCTTGTCTTAAGGGTACATATAACTTGACACAGAAAGAATAATACATGTAAGGATGCAAGACAAGGATATACACACACTGTCCAAATTCAACAACCGATGCAATGGCGCTGTCATTATCCAAGCATCTTAATGACAGGGTGAGATGTTTCAGTAGCAGGTATCTAGTCAGCAGCTGAATGTCAGTTTCAAGAGTCATAGAGCCCCCCTGGAAGATTATTCAGGCGGGAACGCAGCTCCTTCCGGACCTGGGTCACCCTTGCTAGTTTACGTTTGTATTCCTGTAAATAAAAACCACAGAAAAGGCTCATCAGTGCTTTCAAAGTTTAGTACAAAGGAGCAACAGCACAATTTCTGGATTTTTCAAGTTAACTGCAACATTCCTCAGGGACACTAATTTTAGAAGCAGCAAATGTTGAGGCCATGTAAACAGAAAATATTAACACTACATAAGTGGTATAAAGTCTTGTCACAAATCATGAGCATTTTTCCCCACAGTATTTATCCTGGAGGATAGTACATTAGTGAGTTAGTGAAAGTATAACTAAAATTTGGTTTCCTAAACTGGAATGTTTGACGTTACAATAAACGGAAACTTTGTTTTCAGCAGACTTGACGTCACATGTAAAATAAACTACTTCAAAACAATGTGCACATTAGATTATTCTAATTAGATATAAGTTGATTAAATAAATTGTTGAATGTTTTTCTTTTAAGTTCAATGCATGGCCATATTGTTAATTTGCATTTCCATCTGCAAATCATATCACAGGTTTCTACTCAGAATTCTCTCCAGCTGACTGAAGATGTAAGGCAAAACTGAAGACATGATGAATCTTAGCTGATTAGGGAAGACCGGTCACGTTGTCAAAATTATGTCGCACATATTCGCCTCACGGCAGTCATCGCACATGACAAAGTTTTGTTTTATCGTGCTCTATCTGTGTTAGATTTCTGATAGACAAACGTATGTAGAGAATATAACACATACAGACGAGGCCCAATGAGTTTTTCCTTTAGTTGAATGTAAAAATACACCACTACTCAACTGACACATTTATTTATCGTTACTAGTTATAGATTTGCTATCGATAGCAAAATGATAGCCATGGAAGGTTGTGTGTCAAAGTAAACTATGGGAAACCTAACAGGGTTGAATCGAGGGCAACTGGACTTGATAGAAGATACAAGAAGGAAGAAGACCCTTGAATGAGAGGCTAAATGTCTTCAAGTATCTTCTATAATGTCCAATTGCCCTTTATTCAACCTTTTCTTGGTTAAAAGGATTATTAACTAGTTTAGGATTTGACCTGTAATGACACGAAACTGTGGTTTTCAGCAGTTTCATCACAAGTACAACTGCAGCTCAATTTAACCACAGGATTTGTAGCTATTACAGTACCACAAAAAACGTGTACTGTATAAATTTGTACCATATCACTAAGAGCAGCCAATAATGGCAAAAGAACAGCACTCAAGATCAGTTTCATTTTTTATTTTCAGTCTTTTATTGCTGAGTGAAAAAACAGACATGAGATGGTCCTCTTCATATCCTGTGGATAAAGGCTGGACAGTTAATGTAGACACTTAATGCAAAATAAAGCTATTTAATACTGTTCAGGCACTTCATGGACCAAAGAATGAATTGTTTTGAGTGTACCTACCTTATGAGAAGAAAAAGCAAACTGTATTATAATGGAACTGAGTTAGAAACAGTTGAAGCAATTCCTAGTGACAAGAGGAAAATCTCAGGAGGATGTTAAGTGTGTATCCAACAGGGAATGTTCAAGGTTCATGTAGAGCCAGCAAACATAACACCAATTGTTTATCCACTGTATCTAAACTCTGTTGTGCTTCAGCACTGTACGTGAAGTGCTGAGAGTAGTTATTTTGAAAGGTGGACAAACAAGAAGTGTGAGCAAAAAACAACACGGGTGAGCAACAATGACATTGGACATGAGCACAAAGAGCAACGTGTTCTAAGACGAGGGAAATTCAAAAGATAGAAATAAAAGTGATTTACGCACTTCTAGTTTCTGCTCGTTCTGGGCCAAGCCGTCCTTCTGATTTTGCAGGAAGAGGGTTAGTGTACGTGTGAGCTGCCTCCGGTCGTCAATCTCTGCCGCCAAGCGACCGCTGTAGTCTGCTAGCAGCATGCAGGCCTCCTCCACCAACCGGGAGAGTCGCTCCCCTGACTCTTTATCTACAGCGTACAAAGCATAAAAAAAGGAATAAAGGCTGAATGTCATCAGTTTAAATTGCTCAGCTGGAAGTCCTCCAGTTATCCATCTATACCGGTAGATGTTTTAATTTCTCTACGTGCCACCCAAATAAATTTACATTGTGGAAAGTTGACATGTTTCGCTTTAAGTAGGTTAAAGCCAAACTCATGTTTTCATTCAACACAATAATCCAAGACATCCAATAACATGCACGTCGCAACTCTGTGTGTGTGGGCTGCGTGTTCATCTATTTGTCTTCGCCCTTCACTGCAGTCCGCATCAAGCACAGATTTTGGTTTTATTTGAGTTGGGAAGTGACGGGTAAGGATAAAACAAGGCCATGAGAAGAAATATTGCTGGGTGTTCTACATATTCCTGAAGGGCAGAGTAGTGCAAACATCGGCTGTCACACTTCCGCCTAGACCTTTTCAAGTGCTATATACTTGCTATGTGTACTGTGCTAGACGTTTGATTCAAAAGCCGTTGTATGGTCACGTACATGTTTAACAATGAGCCGCGTCCTCCCCCGTACCTGTGATCCTGTGAAGCAGTGACGTGTCCTGCACCTCAGCAGGAAGGGAGGAAATGCGCTGACGCAAAGCTGAGTCACCAGAGGCTGCATTCTCCAGCTCCTGCAGGGCTCGTATTAACTCTGCCGTCTGAGAGAGGGAGAGAAGACGGGCGAAGATGGCCGGATGACAATCAGAGGACAAATAGAGCAGAGAGGGAAAATAATGAATAAGCTGACGGAGAGATGGGCGGAAAGAAAAGTGTCATTGAAAGTGAGAAAAGCATTTACAAGATAATTCAGAATTACACAAACGTATGTCGGCGAGCACCTTGTGAGTATGACAGATTGTCAAAGTTTGACTCAGATTGTTTCCTTCAGTGTTACATAACCTTGCAATACATGCAATCTTCATACACCACACTCCCAGTGTAGTAATCATTCTCATGACCGCAAAGGAGTTGATGGGCAAAACTTGGAGGATCGATTACGCTCGAATGAAGCAGCAAAAGTTTAGTTTAAGGTTCCACTCTCTCCCTCAAAGATTTTTTCGGACAGAATTTCATTCAAGTTGCATTACTAAATCACTTCTGTGTATGTGTGCAATGTTTTCAGAAAGTGTTTAAACAATTTCTCTTTTTCCACGTGTTACCTATCAGCCATATTCTAAAATGTTTTAAATTATTTTTTTCTTCCGCAATCTGCACACAACGCTGTATTTATGACAAAGCATAAAAAGAATTTTAGAAATGTTTGGAAATATACTAAAAATAAAAGGCTGAAATACATTAACATTAGTATTTACTTACAATTTACTGTGACTGATCTCAGGTCATGCTCATTTCTATTGATCAACCTACTTAATTTAATATAATGTATAAACATTTCTGTTTTCACCTTTCCATTATGGGGTATCTTATGTATATTGATGAGGAAAAAAAATTAAGCCATTTAAGAATAAGGCTGTAAAAGATAAAATATGAAATAAGTGACACATAATGGTGTTAACATTCCATTTTAAGGCCCAAGTGATGTCTTGAGTGATTCAGGTCAGCACCTGTGGAGGATCGGCTGGGGAACTCTGAGTTGCAAAATCCTCAGTGTCCCGTTGGATCTCCTCATATGACCTCTTCTTAGTCTTCTTTTCTCCATCTAGGATTTATAAGAATAATGTAAAAACAGAGGCAAAATAGGAACAGAGATCCATTGTGCAATACAAATTCATTATATCTGTGAGGTGAGATTATGCATTACAATTTTTGACAACAAGACCAAAGTTACCCACAAAACAGCACAATCAGACAAAAAAAATTACAAAAAACACCCATTTATGTTAACTTACACAGGACTTGGGATAGTTGGTCCAGCAGCTTGTTCTCGTACACTGTTCTCTCCTGCCAGATGGACAAAACCCGACCTAGCTGCTTCTTACAGCCCTCCTCTCCCTCTCTGTACAGAGACAGGCCAGACCCAAAGATACATTTGTGTTCATGAGGAAAATAAAGGAGAAAATACTGTTTTGAAAGCATGCCTTCATATATTTACACACATATGTCAGGTTGATGTCACCTCAGACTGTGTGGTAATGGGACTATAGTTTGTGCCAGGAACTAACTCAATCACCTTCCTAATTTTACGAAGTTTTGTAACTCAACTGACACAACAAAATTCCTCATTTACAATAATTACATTTCCACCCAAATTATTATTTTTGCAAAATAAATAAATAAATAAATGTTTTATTGTGCCAGAATATTTGTTGATAAAGATCAGGGGTTTAGACTATTTTCGATGCTGATGTAAGGGAAGGACAGGGGCTGAGATTCGGTTTTTTTTCTTATGTATTAGTGAGATTTCTGGGCGCACATCTGCCATACCACCACAAACCACCAGGGGGCCGTGGAGCACTAGTTGAAAACCACTGATAAAGATGATGGAAACTTGTGAATGATGTGCAGGATATACATTTCTCAATGAAATGGCTCTCATCCTCTGGTTATGTTCAGTTATTTGTTTCAATAAACCTAAATGTTAATTCAGCCATAAATTCACAAATAAAGCCAATGTGAATTTCTATGCGACCTTTGTCTGTAGAATATGGATTACAGCGTGGAAGCTAAAGGTGCAGAACTTTGGAACAGAAACATTTCTAAAACAGATTTTTGTGACATAAATCAAACCAATAGTATTTTACACCATTTCATCACAAAAAGATAAATTCATCGACATGAGTTGCAGACAGCTAAATCATTTTTAACCTGCATTTTCATTATATCGCTGACAACAAAGCACTGTGGTAGTGGATAGAAACTTGGCCCACGATCAATAACATGAAATATTTTGACATTGCCCAGACCCAACTCAGGCATCTTCCCAGCCATTTTTTTGTAAAAGTGGACCGGTGATTGGTGATGATGAATCTAACCTGAATACGTGTTTGAATGCGTCGACGATGACTGGTGCAAAGTCCTGGGTAAACTCTGGTCCTTTCCTTTTGCTGTTCTGAATGACATCATTGGCCAAGTAGAGGAAGGTCAGTTTGCGTGATACCTGAGCTGCATGAAGGTAAACATGTAAATGACACAGTGACGTGGATTGACAGAACTTATAAGTTATTATCAAAACTGAGGAAAAAGAAAAGAAGGAAAGTTCAGTAGAAGTAAATGAATAATGAGCCATCAATTATGTTAGTAGTATTTACACCGTTCTTAATTGCAGAAATGACTGAAAATGTTTATACATTCTGTAATGAAATTACAACCCATGTAAATGCATTACGTTACTAAATACAATTGGTTGCAGATGCACTAAGTAATGAAGGATTTTTACATTTATAAATGATATGTGAACGCATTGCACAGCTTTTACTGCGGACTTCCCCCACCCCAAGTAATGTTTTATCTTTTTAAGAACAAAAACAGCAAAAATGGGCAACTTCAGCTACATTTTCTTAGCTGCATTTCTTCTTCACTTGACCTAATTGTTGTATTGTTTGAGGGTATCTTATCCTCGTCTTTTTTTTGTATGATAACAAAGGTAGTCTTAGGAGGCTTTTCAGACAACAATTTGCTGAAGGAGGAATAAAGTCTAATCTTGTCTTATCTTATCTTGAGTGCCTCAACCAACCTACAAAACAATTTTATTCACTAATGTGAAAAATCTTATAAAACAAGATTAAGACATCATACAATTCAATAATTCTGTATTTCTTGCTGTTTCTAACTTTTCAAACAGACACTAAACTCAGCATAAAAGCTCCAGAGAATTTGTTCCATCTTTGTCCCTGTTGCCATTAACAACATGTGGCCTTTTAGTCTTCAGCGCAAACTCCCAAAATAAACCATCCACTTGAGGTATCATTAAGCTGTTGATCCGTACCCGAAGGAGAAGAGATCATAGATATCCCCTAAAGCTCCTAAAACAGCTCTAATATACAAGCAGTGCAGAACTGTGCGCATGAACTCCATGTACCTTAAACTCCAATACCAGCATTCAACAGGTTATGACACGTGTACATACACGGGGTTTAGATGTGCATATGCTAAATCTTATAATGACATTATGAATTTTGCCCCTTAAGACACAGCCCGGTGAATCATTGTCACTTCACTTATATTTTCATTGGTAGTTCTGGTAGTCTAGCACTGTGGAACAGAGAATGAATGTAACAGGTGCAATATTGCACAAGTCTGGTTGCTTTTTCACAAAACACACACAAAAAAACTATGCTAATGCACCTGGGAGACCAAAGTTGTCAAACTGGTTAAGAGTTGTTCTCTGGCTTCAAACTTGTGACAGACCTAAACTGAATGTGTATAAAACACAAAACCATATCGTGTCCTCCCCTCACATTTTGAGTCAATAACAAAAAGACATTTACTGTTGTTACACCCTAGAATATTTGGCAACTTTGGATAAATTTTGCATTTACTTTCTGAGGATGGATGGTGGTTTGCTCAGTTTAAGTGGTTCCATCCCCTCTTATTTAATCTAATCTACTAATTCTTAAAGTAAGACTTCTTATTTCAACACTCTCTTGGTTGAGGGCCTCTGACAAATGGTCATTAACTGCTCTGCCAAGGACATTTGCACTCCTTTCTAGTGTCCTACAACAAAAAGATACTATTTTGTCACAGGGGTTTTACGATGAACACACAGACCACAAGGAAAAACTAAAAACAGCAACTATTGCCTTAACTGTAAACATTTCTACATTTGTGTAACTATACAACTACAATAACTGTGGTCAATATGTTAAGAGATGATAATCTTCAATAGATTATGTCCCAATTGAGTCTATCAATTCACATACTTTACCAGTGGACTTTGCACTACTTGTACATTTCACGTACATAAATCTTAATGAATACTATCTTTTCTTGTGTCTTGCTCTATCTTGTATATTCACTGAAGACTTGACCCCTCTGAGGTCTCACAATGCATGCAACTTCGACAATTCTAGACAGAAAGAAAAATTAAGAAAGGAAGAAGATATGGTAAACATCATGGTTTCCATTTATAGACCGGCTTAAGTTTGCTGACGTTCCAAAACAAACGTAGGCCCTCCCTGCAGCGAAATACAACAGCACTGTCCACACAGTGTATTAATAGCATGAGTAGCATTAGCCAAAACTTGTTTGGCATTCAACCGAACGTGATGAGGATGAAACCGTTGCCGATTAACAAGAGACATCAACAGAGTGAGATGGCGACGTTGGTGTGCTAATGTGCGCACATGTTGATGAGGCAAATGTTTGTCCAATCTAGCTTAGCTTGTTTATGACTGCTGTTAGCACGCTAGCTGTGTTAGCCTTACCTTTTTTCAATTCGTTGAACCAAACGTTCACAATGGTCTTGGAGTGTTTTCGGTGGTGGATGAGCCACAGAGATAAGGTCTGGACACTTTGCTGGGAGTTGCTAAGCTCAGATAGTTTCTTCTCTAAAGCCGCCTCGGAGAAAGCTGACATCTCGACGAGATTCAGGGGAAGGATAGTGGGAGAGGAGAGGCAGCTTTGCGCGTTCCCCCAGCGTTCGCTACAGCAACCCGGCCACTGGTTTTAAGCCACCCTGCCTCACGTTAGCCTCCTCACGCCAGTGACGGTCTTGAATCAATGCTGCTACGGAGTCTTGTGAACAAGAATAGCCTGCAGAGTTCTTCGCTCTTCTTCTTTGGTTTTAAGGTGGGTTACAACCAGCGTACACCGCGCTTACCGCCACCTACTGTATTGGAGTACGTAGTGTCATCGCTTTATTATCTTATTGCCCTACATTTTAGTGATTAGTCCATAGGTTTTTTAAAAACGACTTGGTTACAATAAAAAGAATACCCACCAAATAACATATCACAGTAAAAGGTATCGAGCTGCTGATTTAAATTTACTTACACAATACATTTGAATACCAACTAAAAGAGGGTAAAGTATAGAGATACGGTGATTTTAAACAGCCACCTTGCTTTATCCAATAACATTTAATGAAAAACCAATATTTTTAACAAATTGTGTCATCAATAGTAGACAATATCATTATGATCATCATCAGACAATAATGTCAAAAAAAGCAACAAAAGAGGAAAAAAAAACATTTGGAGACAACAAACATTAAACTCTTGCATATGAGCAAATGTACAGAATATGCATTTCTGTTAATCCGTAAAAGTGTAATGTATGTATGTACATATTTATTATATCAAAGGAAATAAATCACAATTAATGTGATCTGTTCATCTAGGATGGAAACCAAAAGCTGTCTTGTGAAAATAAAAGAAACCCCACGTTAACTTTTGGGATAACAATAAAAATAGTGTTACTGTAAATGTTGGACGCTGGTGTTTTGGGCAGTGAAGTGGTCCCACTCAGCTGCAGTAAGAGCAGGATTAACACCCATGTGGGTGGGAGTGCAATCTACATTCTCTGATATCACCCCCTGAAAACAACTCCCAGAACTTCTGGAATTCAGATCAGGGTAGAGGATTCCACCAGGAGGGGGGAATACATTTGAATGGGACATAACCCCACTACTACTGCAGTTAGGCGGAGCAAGAGGCTGCACAGGGTTATTGTAGCACAGATCAGATACCACCCCATAATCATCTTGAATGGCCTGATGGACTCGGGGGTGAGTGGTGTAAGATTGTAGAGGTGTGTGGACGTGCCTAGAAGTGAGCTGCATATACCCTGATTCAGTTTGCAGTCCTCTCTCTTCCACCTCAAGAGCGTCTCCAGTGAACCCACAAGGAGGAAATCCATCAGTGAAACCATAATGTCCTTCAGCGGCTGGAGGAAGACTTGTGTAATCTTGTACCATGTTGAGTGGCTGGGGTTGATGATGATGTTGGTGATGATGCTGAGGAGCAACATACGTCTCTTTATGTCCTTCGTCTCTTTGCACATGCACACTCAGGCGGACTTCACCCTGAGATTTTGACCACTGCGGAGTGTAACCTGCTTCCTCCCCATGGGAAGAGGAAGACCAGTCCTGAGGGTGGCACATATCAGGTGACCATCTATTTTCTTTCTCTAACCTTTGAGTTTGCCACGAATCACCATAATGTCTTTCCCCACCAAACATTTGTTTTTCAGAAACTGAAGCGTTGGACGTCATACCACTCTGCTTTCCGTGAAGGAACGAGTCGTGTTTTGATTCAGTTTCTGTCTGGTAAATTTGGCACTGAATTCTTTGTTTAAATGGTTTTGGTCGTGTTACAACGTACCGACTGTCACTGACATCATCATATGGGTCATTTTGTTCTGCTCCCACGTAGTCATCTAGATTTCCACTAATGGAGTCTGGCTGAAGTTGTGTGGTTGTGCAGACTGGTGTGCATTCAGTCTGCTTAAGGTGAAGACCAGTCGTGGAGCTGTGGTCCAGCTGAGCCTCAAAGGTCTGGGTCTTTGTGTCTGAGTAGGTGGGCGATCCAGGGAGCCTGTCCTCACTGAACGATGTCCTCTCCAGCAGCAGTGAACCTTCGGTCAGAGGCAGGCTTACCTTGAACACAGTGTTCACTTTCCTTCTATTCCTTTTTGCCCTTTTCGTTTTTGACAGCATCGCAGTAGAAGTCTGTGGCATGTTTTCATTTGAAGTTTTGCTGGCACCAACATCTGGTCCTTGGGGGGAAAAAAACAACAAATCAAATCCAAATCATAGCTAATGTAATAAAAAAAAGGAATAAAACTCAAAGTCTTGGCCTTGCAGCTTTGGCTTCCTTTGACACACACCTTCTGCAGCGATTTTTCTCTTTTGAATTTTAGCATTTGTCCAGCCATTAGCACTAGATAACATCTTCATGCCTGGAAAAAAAATGAAACAAAGGGAGGAAACAAATACAACAAATACATACTGACAAATACAAGCCAAAGGAGCTTTTTGTCATTAAAATCACAACAAATAATAAGTCAAGGAAAGACAATGTATGTATGAATACTGGAAACAGACAAACGTTCAAGCAGTGGATCACCGGTGACGTTATGACATAAATAACGATAAAGAAGTCATGGAGGGAATAGAGATTAATTTCACTTGACAACAAAATGTTGAGATTTATATGTCTGTAGAAACAAACCATCATGGCAACGTTAACCGACAAACTCCACAAAGTGAGAATTAGATGTTATACTTACAGTAGGACAGGACTGAACCACACAATTAAACAGTGGAGAGTACGCCGTACTTACACCAATGGTAACTTTTGCCAGTAAGGAGCGTACAGACTGATGCTGGTACAATCATCACCTAGGAAACATGTGTCATCACATTGGACGTAAAATAAATATGGCATTTTAGGGAAACAACTGGAGAGTAGGAAACACCTCAGATACCTTTATCTCTCCTCTGCCCTCTCGCTGCTCTACTCTCTTGGCCACTGACAGGAGAAGCTCAGAATTCTCATTGATGAGTGCCTCCACCTGACCAGGATGAACTTCCATCTACACACAAACACACAAATCATCATCAATGTGACAAATGCAAAAATAGTATTTGGTCACAGCGCATCGTGGTGTTTTAAAGTGACAATGCACCATTTACAGATCTGTGTCGTTAATGGGAACATGACACCTGTGTTAAAATGGCCACAATATGATGATAAAATTATAACTAGCTGGGATTGTGAATTTGTGGTTTTAAAACAGACGGCGAAAGATGCAGACATCAACAGCAAATGTTAACAACTCGATTCATAATCAAAATAATCAGACTTTCAAAATAATGGGTTGTTACAACCCCGGTGCATCATGGTGAGAAAGTTTGTTTTTGATCATTTTTCTTGTGAACACAGAACTCACCATGTAGTTGAAGAGATGGGAGGAACTGGTGAGATGATCAATTAGATCACCTTCGTTGGCTCTGATACGGCAGCAGTGGCACAAGTAACAGTATGTTCGACCATCTTCTTCACTTCTGCACTCAACCATGCGGTTTAACCCTGGTAACAAACACATATAAACAAGCTTTTTATAGAGAACAGTTCTCCTAACTGTTAGGAAAATGTTTGAATGAGTGACAGAGTCATCCCAGTCAAAACAATGGTTGTTTAATGAACTTGCAGCAAGGAGACAAGTTAGCATAGCGATGCAGAGTTGTCTGAAGTCAAAACAAGGTTAATGGGTTTTTGTAGACCAGGCTGCGTCACAGAAAGATAAGTGTGTCCAGACGTAGTCAAAGCAACTTGTCACACTTGTGAATAGCCTTGACTTGTGAAACAGAGTTGTCTGAAGTCAAAACAAGTAAGCACACAGAAAGTGCAATGAGAGTACACTGTGTTCTTCTCTATTAAGTATAAGATGAGTACATATTTTTCTGACAATAACATACGCACTTGACATCATCTTTTCTTTCATTTAAATCCGTTCTGAAAATAACTGTTAACACAAAGATTCTCTGTTTTTACGCTCGCTCACCAATGAGAGGCTTGGTTCCAGCACAGCCATCGCGGACGTTCACAGAAGGTTCCCGTGACCTCAGCAGCTCTGATGCTGAGTTGTGGTTTGACTTGATGGAGGGAGTTTTAGCCGATCGAATGGAAGCTGCAGGCTTGTTGCTCTCATGTAACTTCATAGTGGCCTCCAGTGTTTGGAGAGTTGGCTTCTGCTCCTCTGCATGCAGTACAATCCTCTGTGACACCACTGTTCTGTGCTCCGGCTGGTTCTTGGTTCCTATCTGCTCCTGCCAGTGTCTTGAGGCATTTAGCACAGTTAGTGCTGCAGTGTGGCAGAATGAAGACAAAACAAAGTTAGAGATGAGCTAATGGAGACGAGGATGTAGTAGAAACGTTTGTAACTGTCACAGTTCCAGGTCAAGCCATGTGGATAGCATGTAACAAACATCTGTGAGACTGTGATAAAATACTTTGTTGTTTTGTTGGGCTGTCACTGTTGTGTCTTTTGAGTAATCTGCTGATTATTTTGATTATAAACTGAATAGACCATATTTTTCAGTGTACGAGTGTCCATCAGTCTGTGAAGAAACTCCCAATGCTCCCAATATTAAAAGACATTATAATTCAATTGACAAGCAGCTTTGTCAATTATATTTGATTAATTGTGACAGCCCTAATTTGGAATATGGATAGAGTGCATAAAATGAGCTAATATGTCCCAAAACAGTGTTTGGGGTGGGCTGAGAGCACTGACCGTCAGTCTCACTCTGCGATGCCATCTTGTTGTAAAAAGCCTCTTCGCACTCCAGCACCTACATATGAAAGCAAGCCACTTAAAAGAATGAGCTGGCAAAGCCACATAACACACACAACCAACATCAGATGCAAAAAAACACAGACAAACACCTGCACATCCCCAGGCCCTTCTCTCCTCTCCAGTAACTTAGCCATCTCCATCAGCGGCCAGGCCAGCTTAGACAGGTCCACGTTCTCCTTCCACTCAGCCACAAAGTCGGGATGCTTGACTTTCTGTCGGGAAAACACCCACCAATGAAACGGCAACACCCACACCCACACACACGCACATACCTCACCTTCTGGTACTTACGATGTAGTTGTATCTGTGGAGACTCCCCATGATGTGGTTTCGCACATCTGCTTTAGGGAGTCGACACACACACACTTCACACAGATAAAAGGCCTCCCATTTGTGTGCATCTTTTTTAACACATTCTATAATACAGCCCAGACCTGGAAGGCACAGAGAGCGACGCAAATTAATCTTGGCAACACTGACCTGCATCAGGTTTGGGATGGAAGGACAGATGGGTGTACACATACACTATGAGATAAGATGATCATTTGACAAACTCAGGTTGTATTAAATCTTTGACTATGCACCTGAATTGATTCCTGTTTACTGGACAGTTATTTAACTTACAATACACACACACACACACAATGCAGTTAGATCTATATGAGGATTTTGTGGTTACACACCGATGATGGGCTGTAGTCTGTTCTTGTTTTTCAGATACACCTGAAGAGACTGGTAGAGCTCACTGTTGCTGGATGCTCCTACAAGTGGAGGACACAACAGATAAGGATGTGACGTTCATACAAAGCTTGGAGAGACTAAACACATACCTTGATCTGTCCCACGCGGCTGCATGTTATAGACTTTTGCAGAATCACCACCTTTGAACAGTTAAAAAACACAAAGGTAAAAATCACTTCACCGTTATTACTGCAATCAGTGATTCTATTTAATCATAAGGACACATGAATGAAAGAATATGGAGATTTTTGTATTTTCCACATCACTGTCATCTCTACCGCTTATTCTATCCTAGCAGCTAATGGGCAAAAGGCGAGGTGTTTTGGAATATTGCTCTTTCATAATTATTAAGCGCTATTGATTATTATTCCCATGATTTTAAATTGAATTATCCACCTCTACCGTGAAGCCCAACGATAATATCTGAGCCTAATAATCAAATAAGATGAGCACTATCAGGCGCTGGTGCACATCAAGGACCTGAGGAAAATTAAAAATGCCATTGTGACGGTTACAATAATATATTTTAGGTTATTTTTCCACAGAAAATTTAACATCTTTTCTCACAATTATTAGTTGGTTACTCATGTGAAAAGGCTCATTGAATGATCCAAAGTCCTTGAAATAACGCTGAATTGTTGACTTTACTATGTAATCAATTACCCATTCATTTGCTAGAGTTTAAGGGTTAACCCCTTACCAACCAAAGTAGAATAGTAAACAATATAACAACTGGTAATTGTTTCTACATCTTACCAGCAGGCGGCGCAGCAACACAACTGTACTATCACGACAGGATATGAAAGTTTGGGTCAAGTTTTTCATTTCTTGTCACTTTCTTTCCAAGAAACGCGTTCCATCACTTCTAGGATCCTATCTAGTTTTTTTTTTGGCCCCCAACGAGGACTTGACTTGACTTTTCCCAGCACACAGTTTCACTCGTTGGTTTTTACTCTGAGATGAAATAATCTGTGTTTTTTTTTATTTCCGGATTTCACAGAGGGATTAACCGCAGCACCGATATTGTTTTAATCAGGACCATGACAGGGAGGACATTCCCCTCACATTAGCACACAATGGAAGCTGACAGACACTTAATGAATTTAAACAGAAACAGATAAAGATTTCAAAACAAACATTTCACCTTAACAACTAACGATCATTTTACCGTGGCTCCTTACCGTGTGGGTGGTGGTGTGCGCTTGAACGGGGCTGTGTGGAGATTAAACGTTCGACTCGGATCCCCAAAAGTTGTTGTAGTCCCGCTTCTCCACCACGCACCGCTCGTGTCCTTCCTGCGGGAGTGAGGGGGAGTGAGCGGGAGGGGGCGGGGCAACGAGCTACGAGCGCCCGCCACTCACGTGTGGAGCCGGAAGCGGCGACTACTGTCACAATGATTCACAAACCAAACAAACGTCTCTCTTCACTTCAACACTATGTCATCTCATCTTTGTTCTTTTATCCTTATTTTATATCAATACTTGTATTTGTGACAAATGAATTAAAATTAAACTTAAGTATAGTAATGTCGAGTATAATATTATATAATGATAATATTTCATTGTGTAGTTGGTTAAATATCTCAAGTTTAATTATTCTGTTTTAATCAAGAGTTACACGTTTTCTTTGATTTTGAATTGGTACAGGTCAAGCAGTGTGATATAGTTAAGTTTATTGTGGACTAACAGTTAGACTAGTTCACCCTCCCCCCCTTATTTAAGTACAAAGTCTATTTTAATTTATCATCTCATCAAGATGTTGAAATTTTCCGCTGAGCAACAAAAAGATAGATAGTGAAACAATGAAAATAGTTCAAGTAACAACTCAAGTAGTGTATAAAAGTGTTGTTTTGTTGCGGTTTGAGGAGGATTTGGATAGACTCATACCAGGTCACGGTGCTCTGGTTAGGCTCCCATCCTCCGCCACATGTGGGTCTTTGATCTTTTCCTCACAGATTCTCTCCTTTGATTTAGAGGAGTTGTATTTGCACCCCTGTCCCCAGGCTTGATGTTGCAGTAGATTACAATTACAATACAATTCGCATTTAGCAGACGCTTTTATCCAAAGCGACGTACACGTACAAGTACTGACACTACAAATACAGCTCACGATTGGTTAAATATTTAAGCGTTTCCCCTGAATGTGCTCATTACACGTATACAACCTGGACATGGAAACGGAATGGTGTGAAAGTTTTTTGTTTAAATAAATAGCAAAACATGACCTCCTAATAATGCTTATATTTCACCACATCCGTCCAAAAAGGACATTCCAGAAGATAAGAGGAGACTCCCTCAAATTGGCGAGGGAGGTCATAAATATACTCCAACTTCCAGACCATAACAAGCACAAAGACCTTGGCTAAGCCACCTATTCGCATTGTGATAAAACAGTGTAGTGGAAAAGTAGAGAGATGAACCCTACCTTTTGAGTGACCTAATCTTCCACCTTATTGTCATGGCTGCCTCATTAAGCAAGTATGCAAGACTGTCTTAGGAAAAAGACGCCTTTACTTGTTTTAATCTTTTCACACATTGAAATTTGTTAACCCATCCTGAGCGCCAGGGCAATCGCATCCCTTATCTCGGAAAAGGCCAGGAGTAATAAGCCTATCACTTGTTTTTATAGGTTGGAGAATCCCACGAAAACACGGGGAGAACATGCAAACTCCACACAGAAAGCACACCAGGTCAGTCCAGGACTCAAACCCAGGACATTCCTGCTTTAAGAGGCGACAGCGCGAACCTCCTCGAAGCAAGTATGCAAGGCTTTCTTGAAGTACATCGGCAAGGACACTACTCCAGCCATCAGACATCTAAGCTGCACATTGTGTGATGACAGATGATCAGGTGTAGCATAGTCAACAATCTCAAGGAAAGCAGCAGTTCAACCACTTACACTTCTATGATCAGCAGCATTTACAACCATTGCCAAACGCAAGAACATTGAGAAAACACAAAAATATGACAAAAAAAACTGAGAAAATGGCTGGTGTAATGGGCAATGTTTTAGAAAAAACAGAATGCATCTGCTGAGGAGCCCAACTGGCGATTTGACAGAAATGTGACAAGTGAGGCCAAGTGGAGAATATGGAGAGGATTCTTGAGGATAAACTGACTGAGACATGCCAACAGATCGGACTACAATGGCCAGATGCACCTCAAGCTCAGCACGATACGAATTATACCAAAGACAGCAGAATGAAGATTTTTAGAGGCATTTTATTAAAATGAACAAAATTTCAGAACCAAATAAAAAATTTGCAAACGAATACCCTTGAAACACGCTAAATGAAACCTTTTACAAGGTATACGGAACAACTCCAACAATTGCATTTCTCTCAAAATCTCTAAAATGTCATGAGAATCAGTACAGACAACAAGATGACAAAGGTGTGGATCTCCGTCCTAGTTAAGTATTCAACTGCAGAGATCCTTGTTTGAAACCTGAAAAGAACAGATATGAAATAAAAATATCTATTCAATGTATTGTCCATTGAAAGGGAATGAAAGCTACACAAATTAGAAACAGAGTAAATAAAGACGATGCTTATCAAATCATTACGAAGCAGACTCTAAAAGGTAGCGTTAGAAAAACAGGACGGGATGTTAACAATAGCAGAGGTGGCAAGAGTAAACACATAACTGCTACTGGAGAGAAAGGTGCGATTGTGACCAGAGGGGCGGTAAATTCCTGAGGAACGTTGTGTTTTGGAAAAAGAACTTTGTTGTTGCTCTGCATAGGATTAAGTGGATAGTTAGGATTGGCTGAAGTGCTCCATGGAGTTTAAGTAAACGTTTTCGTGGGTTCCTTGACCAAACTCTGGAGCCAAGTTACTCATCCCAGAGTAATACTGTAGCATTTCCGGCATCACCCATCCTGGTGGCACCGGAGTTATGGAGCTGCCAAAAACTGGCTGAAAGTGGCACGGTACGGATTGCTGCTGCTGAGAGTCAAAGTGGCTTCTAGTGTATTCTTCATGTTTTAAATTCCAAGGAGGAGCAAGGCGATTGCCTGTTGCTGTCCAACCTGAAAAAGCCTGACTGGAAGAACACATTGAATGTGAATTTGTGACCCAAGGAACGGGGTTCTGCTGAACATCGCTTCGGACCAGTGACATAGGGTCGATCTGGTTTTGTGTTGGCACTGTGGGGAAACCTTCAGTGTCCTGAGGGACTCCCATCAATGTGGTGTGATCGACTTCTTTATAGCCATCTAATATTTTCTGCTTCTTCGGGTGTGGTTGGACAGTTATGATTGGATTAAAGGGTAAGTGAGAAGCAACATTTGCATTGTGACATGGTGACAGTTGTATCCAAGTTGTATCTGAGCTTTTTTTGGTGGCATAACATGGGTTGGGACTGCTGTTGGCTTGGCTCGTACTTCCACAAATATCCGGAGCAGCAACATTTTCCTGTGGTTGTAATTCAATGGGACTTGCAGGGTTTGTAGAATAAAACATGGTACAAACAGCTGTGTCTGCATTTACACCGATTGGAATGTCACCTTGAGTAATGTTCAAGGGAACTGCTGGCTGACATATCTGGGGGGATCTGTTGCTTGTCGTAAGGATCCGTTTGTGAGTATATCCTCTTTGGGGCGGGGGGGTGTTTGACTCCCTTTCAGGTATATCCAGACACGTGGAATCCCTTCCTGTTTTGACCCGCTTACGAACGGGGCTCATGGTGGTCTCATCATTTACAAGGGATGACTTACAAGGGGCTGCATTTGTTCTAGATTTTATCTCCTTCACCAGCTCAATTAGTTGTCCAACCAAGATCTTGTCCACAATGGCTGGTATATCATTTTTAGGAGTAGGGGTTATCACGGGGTCAACAGGGGTGGAGTCAGACAGCAGGAATGCTGATTTAGGGCTGCCTTGACAAATAGGTTGTGCTGAGCTCTGTGTGCATTCAACTGGCAAAGGATCCTTATGTTTGGGGTTGCAAAGTCCACTGAGTGTATCAACTGATGTAACTGCATGTATGGACCTGGTTGGTTGGGACGACACAGGTGCGATTTGAATAGTTTGATGAGTAAAACTAGAGGAAGTTGGACATATTTGCTCTGTCTCTTTCACGAGTGAGCTGGGCACTGTTTCAGAGGAAAACGTCTGGCTCTGAGAGACCAGATTTGTGTTTCCTGTCTGAATATGAAAGCTTATGGAGGTCTCTTGTGGATTTAAACACCTGCCAGCAGCAGTATACAGAGAGGCAGCAGGGTAAGAAGTTGAGGGGGCATCATTACTATCAGGAAGATCTGTCACTCTTCCCTCTTCAACCTCCCCCATATCTCCAGTCAGTCCAGCCTCTTCCAAATGATGCTTTGGTTCTTGTCTTGCTTCTAAGAGAGAATGCCGTGTAGGACAGAGAGGAAGAAATGCTTTTTGCTCACAGTTTAGAGAAATCAAAAGATTTCATTCTGAATCAAAGCAGCTCAAAAAATAAATCACCTCATGGCAAAGCTGAATTTCTCTGGTATCAGTGGTGGATCAATCTTTCTCACATACACATACAATCCTGCACTCCTGTTCTATCAATCTATCTATCATCTCTGGGTGGATGTTTAAAGAAAAACTGGTCATAACCAGATATAATCAGTGTTGGTATGTGCATTTCAATGTATTTACTGTAGGGGAGTGGAATATGTGGGAAAGTCGTTAGTATGTTGAAAGTGGTGCTGATCATGCATACCTTTGGCTCTGTAATGGTCAGTTTTGGGAGCCTGGACTGACTGTGTCTCTGTTGGAGAAGATTTCTCTAGACTCTGCTGCTGGTCCTCATTCTCCAGGCCTATATTGAAAAAAAAAACAAAAACAAAAACCCACACACTTAGCCTCATTTTATTCACTTTGATACCTATGAACTAATGTGAAGCAGGAGGGACTTACTTTTCAGTTGAAGACTCTTAATGGGCTGACAGAAGATGCCACCTGTCTGTGTTCTGTTGATGTTCTGGACCATACTCAAAGCTACAAAAAGAAATCAATACAGTTGGTACTAATAACTGTGTACTCCATACACCACAAACTGTAATCAGATGCAAATGAGACAACTACCTTCACTGAACGGAGCCATCTGAACACGTTCATACAACTCGCGGCTCAGCAGGATAACCTTTGTGAGAGAAAATAAACAGAGGAAAACAATAAAAAAAAAAAAATCAGCATAAAGATGTCTTCTACTGAACTATCACCAAAGTAAAATACTACCAAATAAAAACATCATTATTATTAATGTTGTTCGGAACATATCGTGTGGGTTAAACTGCATCATTTGCCTAACTCTGTCCAAATTACCATTAAATTACACACACCCCGGGTCACTTGGACCTGGTTTTTCTAGTTGCTTTCCGTGTGTTACCTTTGCAGCCATGTCATTGAAACGCTCCCTGTCTGAAAGCAGCTGGCTAATTTCCTTTAAGAGAAGCAGTTTCGTTTCTTCGGGTAGATCCTGCTCCGACCAGAAATAAAGAAATTGACGAAAGTGTGTCCACTGAAAGAGATGCAAGGAACATAAAAATCATATGAATTTGAATCACATGAATTTAAATACTCACGATTATACTAAAATCCCTCACCGTATAATGAAACTGGTGGTGAGTACTAACAACATGTTGGCAGATCTGACTGCTAGTGAGCTTTTCCTTGCAGCTCTCACACAAAAAGAATGGAGTCAGAGATATTCCGCGACACTCCCACACAGAGCTCAGACCTGTGGACAACAGGCATCATATCTAAGACACCGTATTCTTTCTTGTTGTGGCAAATTAAAGAGGTCAAGAAGGTTTGCAGTGCAGGACGTTTACACACCTATGATTGGTTCAGTGTCCATTCCCATCACTTTTAGGTATGTGGACAAATGGCTGTGGCCTTCTGCTCTTCCTCCTTGGGCAAAAACAATTACATTGGAACATTAAATGTTTATCATTAAATAAATATTTTATATCAATAATCAAAAATGCTCCACACTTACCCAGTGTGGAAATGTGTGGGGGGACCTGTGATTCGTTGGGCTGACTTTGTCCTAGACTGTGTCCTGAGACCTTTTGTCCAGGTCTTCTCAAAGTCTGCTCTTCTGCGTTCACTTGACAAAGCAACGGTGGCTTCAACGAAACTGATGTTTGTTGTGTGCAATCCAGCAGCTTCTGTGACGCTCTGTCACTCCTCTCCAGCTGCTGGTGCTTTTCAGGAGGCTCCGGCGTTACATCAAGGGTTGAGGCAAGTATGTCTGGGTTTTTTAAGTCAGTGCGAAGAGAATGCGGACGGTCAAATCCTTTCGTCTCTATGGAGGGTGCAACGTAGTCGTATGAGAGACGCATTTCAGAAAATGAATCATGACACAGGCGAAGTCACTGACATATGTAAAATGAAGTCAATGGAAAAGAGATGTAGATAACAAGGAATGCCAAAGTCATCATCATTACATTCAAATGGCTAGCTATTGTTTTTATTTCTGTTGGTATCTGCCTTTAATTTGGATTTAAAGTCTTTTGCACATTCAGCCTGTTTGCAATTGAAATATGATCCACAGCCAATAGTGCATTTATATGATGTGTACGGTATTTAGGTTAAGTGTTGTGAAAGTCCCTTGTGAAAGGATTTGGGATCTCTGGGCATTTTAATCAGCAGTTTGAGGCCTATGGTGAGTCTTCTGCTGTGACTGGGAATTACAAGAAAGTTCTCTCACTTCACTCTATACTATCTAAAAGTGACAGCTGCTAAAAGTGTTTACCATCATTTGGGTGTAAGGCGTCACATATAGTGGCTGAAGACGTTTGTAGCTTCGGTTCAGGACTGGCTGAGGAAGATGAAGACTCCTCCAATAGGCTCTGGTGCATCACAATTGATTTCAGTCTGTCAAATGCTGAAAAGAGATACCAAGACTTTAACAGTGCATGCATCAACTCAAAACAATGTTGCCTGGAAACACCTAATTTTATTTGATTATTTTACAGGTTGGCCTTACCTAGTTGCTCAGGAAGAGCGGCCAGCAGTTCGTATTCATCGCAACTCACTTTCACGTTCTAAAAGAATTAATAAAGTACATTTCATTTTAAGTTACAAACCACCCATTATATGTGTGTGATACGTGTAGTGTATATTTCCACACATGCGTTTCTCATAAAGAAGATGTTTAACGTGTGATCAGTCATACAAAATAGTGCGAGGCGATATGTATCATTGATAGATGTTTCAACATTTTACCCCACTACATCAAACAAATCACCTCAAGAAGCAAGTACATTTATTCAGTAAAACATCCCAAATACAGTTTATTAACCACTTAGAGAGAGAGCGAGTGAGCGTGTCACCTTGGGGCTGAATCCGGCAGTTTTCTCCAGCACAGCTAAGTGGGTCACCAGCTTCTGCACTTCTGTCTTTTTGTCTTTTTCTGAGGCAGGCAACCCAGGAAACTTACTTTTCTGTTTAAATGTAAAACATGCTGTTGTATGTACAATATTGCCTTGCTGAAATGGTTCTAGAATTTCCTATAAAGAAAAAGAATAAAAAAAACACATACCACATAGTTAGACTGATGGTTGAAGCTGTTGTAGTGACCGGAGTTTTTCAACCTGACTGAACACAGCTGGCAGTAGACTTGCTGTCTTTCCTCAGATTTGACAGTGATGAGATGGTTTAAGCCTGCGAAACGGAACATTAAATGAGTTAAACCGAGCACAATGTACACAATTAGATTGGGTGATTTTTCTACTTAAAAATACTTACCAACTTTAAAGTTCTTAACAGACCTCGCCTTATTGACAGCTGTTTCTTTGGGTGACGCAGACTCTTCAGCATTTGACTCCACGGAATTCTTGATTCGTCGGTAGCCGTTGGTATTTTCACACGCAGCAGAAGTATTCGTATTAGCATTAGTCCCAGTTGTCAACGAAGTTGTGGATGTAGTTGTATTTATAGTTTTGGATACAGTTTTACAATCTTTGGAATTCGCTGCACTTTTACACGAGACTGCACATAGCACCTTCGCTCCCGTGCAAGAGACACTTTCAGTTTTAGATGTAGTTGGAAATTTGGATATTTCTCTTAATTTTTCTCTTTTTTTCTCTTTTTTCCTCTTAATTCTTTTGGATACAGTTGAAGAATTTGAGGCTGAAGTTGTTGTAGTCTGTCTGGAAGTGACTGCAATGCAACTTTTGGTGGCTACTATAGATTTGGAGGTGGTTGCAGTCGCTCTTGAAGTCTGCACCACAGATCTAGGAGCCATTCCACAAGCCTTTGAGGTGCAATTGGTTGCAGTTAACTTGTTGGTTTTTGAATTACAACTGGATGTGGTTGCAGTGAATTCATTCTTGGTTGCAATAGTATTTGATGTGGCTTCCTTCTGCCTGGTGGTGGCCACAGTTAAACTCCAGTTTGTTGAAGCACAATGTGAGGAGGTGGCAGTAAACATGGACACTGTTGTAGATTACTTACATTACTTAACTATTTAAGTTTTGCGGATCTTCTTTAAATACTGGGTAATCAAACTGCTGATTGAACACTGGTCAGACAGATAGACAGAGTGTATACTCAACTGACCTGGAGGTCGACCATCTTAACAGTGAACTCATGTTGAGCATCCGGTGGGGCTGAGGTGTTGACAGGATGCAGTGATATAGGAGGGCGTCCATGCCCACTGTCTTGCTGAGCATAAAGCTCTTTCACCATCTTCATGGCTGAGGGTCATGCGACATAAAGTACAAGCTCAAATTTTGCACACATTCACCAGAATTTCCTAAACAAAATAAGTTAAAAGGACAGAGCATGTCTTAACCAAATGAGTTTTTGTACATCACGATCACGTTGATCACAAACACGTTCAAACATTGTGCTTAACCTAAAGAACACATTGATCGACAATTACTAGTGTTCAAATGAGTCTCGTAATGACGTGTTGCACCTCATAACTCTTCATAATGCAGTGTATAAATACGGTATACATTTGAATCTTGGTGGCATATTTTTGCCGATATGATTATTTTTAGGGGCATCTTTTCATCTTACAAATATGTGACATTTCATAAATGACCTTTTGACACCATCATTTTTGTTTGCAAGCTACAGTAATGATGTAAAAGCATCTCAAGAGGTTCCCTGTGACTCGGCACTTATCCACAAAATTCTTATCCACATCATTTCTACAAATGCAGATTCAATGTTGGCCAAAACATTCAACTCTTTGTATGATGGAAAGTCTCATAACTGTCTTCCTCTTGACATAATGGCACAATGTTACATCAAGAGACATCACTGACAGCCAAAGATGGTGAGGAGCCACTGCCTCAAACATTTACACACCTTTTGCTGTTGCAGTTATATCACCTGCGTTGCGCCTCTCTTTCTTTTCTCCGTTATCTGGCATATTTTGGGTTTCTATTTGAGATGTGATTTCCTCTCCGACCAAACGCTCACGAGAACTGTCCTCGAATGATTTTTCAGACACATCACTCTGATGCTTTATTTCATTTCCCGTTTCCCACTTTTCTGTTTCTACTTTACCAGCTTTGCCTGTGAGCTGAAATGTCTCCTCACAACTTCCTTTTGTAACCATTGTTTTTGTGGGCTCTTCTCTCTGCTCTGCCATCACTTGGTCTTTTTCATCAGCCATTGTCTTAATCTGTCTGGAAGGAACTTCAGAAAACGTCTCATTTCCGAGAATCTCTTTATCAGCTTCCTTTTCAGCATTTGCTCCCATTTCCACACAGTTTTCAGTGGGAATTTCAGCACACTCGCTCCTTTGCTCTACTCCAGTCTCTGAAACGGTTTTACACCTGCTGGCGTCAGATTGAACATCACTCATATTATCCATTGTGGGTTTGTCACGGTCTGCGTCTGCTTCAGAGGAAATTTTTTGCGAGCCAGTGGATACTTGATCGCTCCCTTTCTCCATCTCGTTGATCGTTTGACCCACAGTTTCTGTTGGGACTTAGAAACACAAACACATGCTCCAATTCAAATGATCTGAAAAGCTTAACCAAGCTTCTGATAAGCTACATCATAGAATAAAAATAAATAACCCATAAAACAGTAACCCACACAAAAATAGCTGTACAAAGAATCATGAGATTCAGGCTATATGTATAATGGATAGCAGACTCCATCATTGAGAGTTATCATTTAAGGTGTCTTAGGTTAGTAGATTATTAACAGGAATTCATATTCAGCGCATATTGGAGCAATAATAGATTTTAACAACTTTAAACAATCATGTGGAGACCGATGCATTCAGTACAGAAAAAAATTTAACGATTTTTTTTCCTCCACTAACGACAGGAACATAATGGATGTGGCACGGTCGCGCCCACTCAACTCTAACAGTTTCACATGTCTGCAGTATCAGAGTGAAAACAGAAGAATCGATTCATGGTATTTGCAGCTGCATCAAAATTTCCCACCACGGGCAATGATGCCTCAAATCTTCCCAAAACTAGTCTTATAACTTGGAATCATACTGCCCACAACTACAAAGACATTTCAACAAAATATTAACTTATCTCACCCAGCTTCATTTTAGGGATTATTGGAGTGACAAGTTGTCCTTTCCCCTGATTCTCCTTTGCATTCGCAAGGATCCTTCTTACTAAATGGAAGTAAACAATGAAGATACATCTTTGCATGTTATGAATTGGGAACCACCACCCACAGCAACTTTGGCCAGATACTTTACTCATGCTCACCTGTACCATAAATGCAAGGCTCCATGATGGGTATGGACAATTCTATTCTCTTTTAAGGCAAAAAAGACACATGAATAGATGGCTACAAAATGCATGAAATGGATTGTTGCATATCTGATACTGATTACCTGTATGGATGATACTGTGTGAATCAGTGCCGCCTGTGTTGCAAAGTCCAATAAGGTCTCTGTAGTCTCTCTACAGGAACCGAGTGTGCCTGGGTGGACATTTGTCTACACACCCACAAACACAAATGTGAAGTCAGAGAGGTTGTCAGTATTCTGCAAATGTACTTTTATGTTCTTGAAACTGTCACCTGTGTTTCACACCACCAGTGTGTAGTTTAATGAAATAAAAAATACAATGACAGTTGAAAGTATCTTCCTACCACCCATCTACATTACATTATTATTATTACATACTCACCAGAAATGCTACAACGTGTTCCCGACTGAAAACATGAGTGTAATATTCTTCTTCTATCAGCTGTCTCTCACAAAGCAAGCAGAGGAATGCATTTTGTGGAGATGGAGACCATTTGGCACGCACATTGTATGTAACAATGAACTCCTGACCTGGAAACATGACGTAACAGTCAGATATGTCAAAAACATCCATTTAGGAGGTTACAGTGTATGGAATGAACACAACGCTCATTACAGTCTTCAGACAAGCTCTCCGAAGTGTTTGTGATAACTGGTCCTGAATAGTGACTATATACATGGTGATCAACATGAATCCAAATCAGTCTCAAAAGTTATTGATCCAATCAGAGGTGTCAAGATTAAGCTCCCTATTTAAAAGATTGATTGCACAAGGTTAGGTGCACTACAGCGCCTGGCGCTTTGGAGTGTGTCCTCATCAATTTTGACATTTTGATGCCACGTCATTTCCGTGCACGGTGAGGCACAGGGCAAAGAGGTAGCATCCAGGCTCTTAATTAATCATAGGCGTGTTTTGGGATGAACAGAAGTTCACCGCATATGTAACCTGCATATGTAAGGTGCATCTGAATACTGCGCTGATTAAATCGAAGAAAAACGCAAAGATAATAATAGACTTTGATGTGACTTGAAATACTCTAAAGCACAAATTACAATCATAGCAAAGAGTACCCACCCAGCAGCGGAAAGTTCTGGCTTTTGGAGCAGCTAAATGTTTTCCTGCCTGGAACTACACAGAAAAACAGAGAAAAATCTCAAGTAAAAGCTATAATTTGTATTATTAGAGAGAAGTTATTGTTCGTGTCTTTCGTCACCAACCTTCACACTTGAAATGACGCTGGTAATGTTCAAGTGTCGTCAACACTGCGTAGTGATAAAACAATTTCAATTACATTGGCACTATCATCTTTTATTCAATCTTGATTGGATCGTAATTACTGAAATCATCAATCACCATTTGCATATTCAGGGATAAGTGTAGCAAAGATCCTGTGTGGTATATCAAATACCTGGAAAGGTAGAGAACCTCAATTAGTTTTCATTTTGATTCCTATTTTGAACTAAAACAAAAAAGCGGATTTGTTAAAAGTCTGGGCTTTCACCTTCACCATCATTTCATTTTGACCTTTACTCTTCTGTTCTTGGAATGCCAGTAACCTCAGGACATTATAATCCAGCTTTTTTTCCCAGGCAAAAGGCAGCCGCCGAGGATTCTGGTACAACTACAATATTCAGAACAATTTAATCAATCAAAAACAAAGACACTTGAGCTGCCCTCATAAGGTTTGCAAATCAAACAATAGACGCAAAGCCAATCTTACCAATGTGAGTACCAGATGTTTTCTGGAGGTTAGGTGTTTTCTGATGGCAGAGCAAGGGAAACTGTCCTCACAAGCAAAGCAGGTTTGAATAGGTGTGAGGTTGGCCTGAGTGCTGACGAACACCACAATCAAAGGTACACCTGGAAATAAAAATTGGGGAAAAGAAAACAAATTAATAAAAAGCATCTTTGTTACACTGTAGAACGTAGTCACATTAAAGTAGCAGCAACTTTGTATAATGGGCAGAATAGGGACTGAACAATCTCACTGTACCCTCCTAACTTACTGCAAATCTGCTTCTCCAACCACAGAGGCAATGTGCAGTCACTCAGCAAACTTAATAAACTGACAGTTTGAGCTCTACTTGGTTGGCAAAACATTGTGAGCTTTGCTCTTGAAGGTGTTTACAATGAGTGTGCAGGACTCTGAGACACAGAGACTAGCTTACCGCTTACCTATAATTGGCTCACTCTCAATGTTATTGTTGACGTATGTGCACAAGGCCAACATGTGTTCAGACACTGGAAGGAGAGAAAATATTGGCAGAAAGCACATAAAAACCCCACAATTTCTAATTATTGTAGATTTGCCTGGTCATTTCTCAACTATGGAAGCAAAAACATGCTATGACCGCATGATTTTACCACGAGAGGATTAAGAGTACCTTTTTGGTCATAGTAGCCATCAACTGCTTCTGTAACAGAGGGTTAACAAAGCACATCACGTCAGCATTAGATGATAGGTGGTAAGATCAAACCAAATTAGATGACAATGTGAATGATACCTGGCAGACTGAAGATTTTCTGCAAAACCTGGTGACAAAAGAGTGTAAGTACACGGAAAATGTTAACTATATAATCAATAATTGGACTGTGAAATTGCATCCATGGTTTCCATCAGGCTTTATGTTTGAAGATAGGAGAACCCTGACGTACATGTTTGTGATCCTTCCTTTTGACATGTGTGATATACTGTGGTATCGCCTCGAAGATCAAATCACAGTCCTGCCAGGAGACAAAAGAAGAACAAGTTCAACATGTTGAATAAAATCTAAATTCTCTTGAGGATATAACTTTGTACTCACCTGGCAACGTAGTCCACAATATGACTTCACATTGCAATTCGGCGACACTGGAAGGACACATTTATTTGGTAGTTAATCCCATGATGTAGGCATTGTTACAAATTCATATAAAAATTCATCATATTCCTTAAGATAGCCTGAACACCTGAAGTATAGATCAACAACCTGTAAAAACATCACCTGGGAAGGATCGTGACCTTAAATATATACTGTGATGATTGCCTTAATTGCTTCAGCTCCTCCTACTCAGGCGTGTGTGTGTGTTGTACAATCGTCCGATTGGGGAGACTTCGTTCAATGTTTTCGAGTGGTACAATTAAGTAGTACTTATTTATGGAGCACACCGTCAATTAGTTGTTGAGATGTAAAAGACTCCCAGGAGCTTAAGCTGAAGTACACTTACCCAGCCTGTCCCCCGGTGTGACATCTGCAATCAAGCTGCTCTCATTGTTTTCCATTCTGATAGCTTCCAGTTTGATCAAACCTAAACCCCAGAATAGATTCAATTAGCACAGCATCCTGATGCTGGATTCCATTAGCAATAATGAATTCACAGAGTAAATAACAAGTTAAAACCCACCTTCTTCATAACTAGAAAGGCTCACCGAAGTGAATAAAGCAGGCTCAAGCATCACTTGCTATAACGCAAAACAATGGAGTTTCACATCAACATGCATGAAAACATCAACTTAAAACTCTAAAGTGCAGCTTTAAAATATGAATTTGATTACCTTCATGTTAATGTTTGCCGTTTTATGGATTTCCTCTGACTGCTTTGCCAAATTCAGGATGCTTTTGGCAAAAGAGTTGTATTTGTGGTAGAATTGCTTTGATAGCAATGTAGAGGGATGCCATGTGTTCTGAATAGATTAAAACAAGTGAATGACAAAATGTTTTGATCCCTTAACTTCAGTTGTGTTAAATTCCCCATTTTCATTGTCTGTGAAAGGCATAACCACTTACAAAGTAACAAAAGATGTGGTCAAAACTGATGACGTGTTTTATGATCATATGTCCGGCCACAGTTAGGCAGCACAATGTGCAGAGGTAGTGGCGCTTCTCAGGCTGCTCAGAACAAACGCATTCCACCAGGTGCTGCATGCCTGAACGGTCACAATTCAACATACAGGTGGAGGAAATATTCACTCCCAAATGACAGGAACAGAAAGATTCAAAACTGTTGTATTATTTGAATGATACAGCTTCAATGTGATCTTTCCTTTAGCTCTATTGTTTCTAGGACTAGTACTAGTTTGGTTTGGGTACATTCACTGACCAAGAAGTGGATGCTTCCTGTTGCAGTCGTTTTGGTATGTTTGCATCATTATCCCGTTTTTCTTGACACCTAGAGAAACAGCCACGGACAAAGAGGTACAACAAAGAATGGACAGTACATAAAGGAATGAGTATGGACCGGATGCCGACGCAAAAATCTTATATCGACAAGTAACCAGCTCAGAAAGACGTTAAAAATTTTGCTAACGAAACAGATTGTATTCCTGAAGGAAAATGAGTCTCAAGTCCACACCTTGTAGCAGCTTCACAAGCTGGTCATTTTCACTGAGAGTGTGCATCACTAAGAACAAAAGAATAAGATTATCTTCATTAGCATCAATGGTATTATGCAAACATATCAGAAGAGAGATTTCGTAGGATTATCGACCTTCAGCGTACGTCTTTCGGTCAAGCGCTGACAACAGATTGTGTGGTAAATCCAACATCTGCACAGAGAAAACACACGTTCCTTAAAGTATATATATATATATATATCATCAAACGTAACAATCGATTGACGTGACGAGATTCCACACTTCCAGGTACAAACCTGCAGCTGTCCTGGGCCTCTGGCTTTTACTTCCTCCACAACCCTATACTTCAGAATGTGCCTCGTGCTGTGAATCCAGGCAAAATTCAGCCTATTGGGGTCCGTGTAATTCTGAAATCAAGAACATTCATAAAACAGAGCTCTTCAAATTTTCACAGTCACGTGTATTTGATGGCACCGTGCTTACGTAGTAGTTGGCATAATGCTCAAAAGAGAGGAGGTGGGGTAATATTTGCTCCTGTGAACTCTTCTGTTCACAGACATGGCACAGGTAGAACATCCGTGGGACATCTGGACTGAAACATCCAGTTATCTGAGACAACCCTGGCAGAAAGGAAATGGAAGACAAAACAAAAGCTTCATTCTCTATATATTGTGTGTGGACAAAAGAGCAGTCTTATTTGTCTCAATCGTCTTTCTGTGGCAACCACAAGTCATTGTTGATATATAGATATTTTGGAAAAACCTACAGGGTTTTTCCAAGTGTGCTCACCTATGATGCTTTTCCTCGTGTCAGGTCTGGCTAGCAGCGTCATGACAACAATGGAGGGAAAGCAGCCTGTAGAGCAAAGTTAAGAGATAACAAAAGCAATTAGTTGACTTCAGCCAAGTTTTTGTTCATAATTAACAAAAGGGCACTCAGAGACAACAAAATTTCATCTAACAAACTTTTCATTGTATCACGTGAGGTTCCAAAGTTTTTCACAAACAGACGGAGAAACATGGCCAAAACATAACCTCTTTGGCTGAGGTACTAATTTGCACATATGACAAAAAGCACTGAGACTCACTGGAAACATGACAGTAATATTCAAGATTGGCGACAACACCATCTGGATTAGTATGCAATATCAAAATAAGGAGACAAACCAGGCTTACCGTGATCACTGAAAACATCTGAAAAAAACAAAAAAAAAACAAAGGAATGACGCATACGATGTAACATGGCAGACAAGACAAAAAGCTGAAGATAAAATTTCATCAGACATGTCCAACTATATACGAGGGAGAACGCGCATTACCTTTTTGAAAGATTTCTCCCATTTTCTGTGGATAATGAACACAGGAAATCCATGGATTAATTAGGTTTATTTGCACAAATGCTGATGTAGCATAATAATCTCCATTAAAAAAATACAGACATATACTCATATGTCTGTGCAGATCCACTTTGTGCTATATATTAAGTTTTCACAACAACAGTTAACATTCCAACAGATTAAGAACTGAGCAGCTGAGTGTATCTGGAGTATAATGACTACCTTTTGATGTTCCTTTGAGTACACATGCTTCTTGAAATCCCCGACCCGCTTCAATGGAAAAACACAAACCTGAAACAATAAAACAAACAGAACTTACATAAGCTGTGTTTTTTGACTACTCATCTACTACGTCTTGTTTTTTTTCTACTGATGTCTCTTTAGTGTTGTGCGAGCCCCTTTGCTGTCACAACACTGCAAATTTTCACCCAGTGGGACAATAAAGGATTATTTTATCTCACACAGTGATAAAAGTTGAGCATTTCTTAGTCAAATGTTATGAGTTCCGCTCATTCCTTTCAGTGTGAGTTATATTTTACAGCACTATAGAAACAGGGCAATGGTTTGGTGAGTGAAGCCCTAATTATTCTTCTGCATGATGATCGCCTACAGCGAGTGGTGTCTTTTTGTGCAGTTGTGCAGATCCACTTTGTGCATGAGGGTCAGGTCACTGATTAACTGTCGATTCCTTGGCAGAAATCTGATATTGATAACGCCAAGATTACAACTATTCTTCTTTGCAGCAAAATGTGCGCCAATTTTCTACAAAGCCTCTCTGTTCTGCTCCAGTAAACAATTTAGTGAGATTATTTTTCAAATTTATTTTTACTTTTTTGTGTCACATATCTTGACCTGTTTCCTGTTAGTAAAAATCCTGGTGGAGGTTTTTTTTGTTTTTTTTTCATTCTACATTTTGTTACCCCTCACCCTTTGGTGTATCCATAACAAAAATACATACATTGAAGAAGAAACCGATATCGTCTTCACCCATATCTACATATTCGTGTACCCACATGTATAAACACACAACTTAGAGCAAAAGAAAGGAGAAATAAAAGTTAATCAACTGTACTATTACTCCCCCCCCTCCCACACACACACAAATACAGTTTCCTGTATATACACCCATACATACACAAATACCCACAAACACAGAGTGGGCCAGACGGCTGTCTCGTTCACAGCTTCCCTGCGCGCATACACACATACAAACAAACACACACACACACACACTACCCACCTGGCAGAAAATCTTTTTATTGTCCATGGTTAAGGTAAACAGAAGCAAAAGGGCCGCTGTCCTTCGTTAAAAACGCTCCCTGTGCCGTATCCAAGCGAATATCGAAAGTTCCAAAACTCTCAGCCTGTCGCCATGGCCCCTTCGGTTGGCAGGTCGCGAGCTCTCCTCTCATCTCCTCCGCAGCATCCTGTTTATATCAGATCTTCTGAAATCCCGCCACTGACGTCACGGTGGGGGCGTGGTTCTGGTGCTCGTTCTCAGAAAGTTCATGGAAATTAGGGCGTCAGTTTCTCTAGGAATTTACATTTTTTACGAAGAATATAATATAAGTCCGCATTGTTTTGTTTCCTTCCTTTGTTGTTTCCTTTGTCTCTTGAGTCTCGCGAGACGTCAGCAGTGGCCAGATTAACTGACCACGAGGAAAGTTTTTAAAGGCAAAATGAGGAAATGTTTCAGACAGCGTAGGTGTATGTTGTTATCTGTTTGTGCTGAGTGTGCTGCAAGGTGCACGCAGGGCACAATGCAATACAATGTACAATGCAACATCATCGTAATTATGTCATTTGAATCTCAATCAGAGGAGACGCAGAATATATGTGACACATTCAAGAAATGGACCCAGACTGAGACTTTAGACTTTTGGTCATTTAATCAAATGAAACTTTGTGTTGACATTGTCACCATCGACCCTCAATATTCTCCTGAATGAAAAAGTAAAACACAGATAAAAACACACATGTACAATTACCTGTCATCCCACACTCTCTCTCACACACACACATACACACACACACACACACACAATATCTTGACAAACAAAACACTGTAGATTCACAAAATACATTTCAGGATTTGGGAATTTTCAGTGTGATGTGGATGATTCTGACAGCAGAAAATACAGAAGACATCTGAACAATGCAAAGTTTCAGCTGCAAACCGTGTAAACACAATGCTTTTGTAGAAAATCCATTAAAAACATTAGTCAACCCTACTTGATGTCACAAAAAATAGTTGACATTGATTTATTGCTTCCTAGAAAGACCTTTCAGAGCTGAAATCAGAAACCCGATGAAGAAAAACAAAGTTTCACACGCAACAACGAGTCTTTAAAAACCAAAACAAGTCAACAAGGAAGAGCGGATCCATGGAGAGTCGAATGCAGAGAGTGCAATGAGGGCGGTTTGCTCTCTCCCATAGGAGTGCTTTTTACCCTTCAACATAAAAAATGTCATATAAAACAAGAAACTAGACAAAGAACGTGATGTGAGGAGGTAACAAAAAGTCATTCATGGTCATCACTGTCCTCAATTATGGATCTTTTTTTTTTTTCAAACTTTTGATTCTCAACGCAGTTTTCTCGCTTGTAAATCCTCATAATATGACTTTTCACTGTCTCGGTCAGTACTTTAGATCTTGATCATCATTTCATTTTCATCATTTTCTGTGGTAACAGTTTTCTTGTTTACTGTACAGGCACACACACCACCCACTTATGGACCCCATTTCCCCTTAAGCCCACAACCTAACCCGAAGCTCACGCCCCCGGTCCCGTCATAGTTCGTCATGAGTTACTTCATCAGCTTTAAGCTTGAACTCAACATCAGTGATCTTTCCATCTCCGTTGCGGTCCTGGTTGGAAAACATGTTTTCGATGATGCGGTACGGGTCGAAGCCGGGGGCCAGTCTGCCTTTGCCCTCATTCACCTGCATCATGATGTAGTCGGTAAACTACATAAATACAAAGAGGAGATTAGAGACTAAAATAGATAGATAGATAGATAGATAGATAGATAGATAGATAGATAGATAGATAGATAGATAGATAGATAGATAGATAGATGGAAGATAGATAGATAGATAGATAGCTAGGTAGGTAGGTAGGTAGATAGAGAGAGAGAGAGAGAGAGAGAGAGAGAGAGAGAGATGGGTGGGTGG
>OMNV01012687.1:1696-22302 GCA_900303265.1 Brotula barbata
ATTACCTCCCTTTTCGTACATATGAACACACACACCACACACACACACACACACACACACACACACACACATCCCCAAGACCTCCATCTCCAACAGAGAGGCTGCCTGGTCACACGAATCTGGCAGCTGCATTTGGTTGCAGACAAAGTGAATGGCTGCAGGGTGAAACTGTGCCACTGTGCAGCTCAGGATTAGAGCCGCGATGGCCTGTGGTGGTACAACCAGAGCCAAGCCGGAGTATCAGTGACATGGGAGCACACTCACTACAACCTCCATATCAAAGCACGGCCTGCGTATCAGAGTCGCTGCCTGACAGGTCTTTGTTTTAATTGGATATTGTGAGGTTATTTGTACATTAAAATCCTGTTTGCATGAATAACACACCAAAAATAAATACATTTAACCTGCACATTAATGGAGCATGCAAATTAATGCTTATGTGCTTGTTTGTGTTTGATTATGTTCACATATTCACAGCATATGTAATCGGTGTGTAACCCTCATCACATCCTGATAGGATGTAATCGGCCCCTATACTCATGGAAAAATCATGTGATTGGTCAGTATCATGTGATACCAAAATGTCATACTTCTGTCACAGTTTTATACAAACATGGCTACACAACCCTACTCCTACCTCTAGGAATGTATCAGCGAGTATTTGTCGTTATTTGTGTGTCTGTGATTTGCGTGTTTGTGATTGTGAGGTATGTGTTAGTAAATGACCAGAAAGTGACAGTGTGAACGCAGCTCTGCACTAAAATTCCACACACACACATTCAAAATGTGATTCTCATGCAATGATAAACAACAGCCAAAAAAACAAACTATTTCTGAGAGTCAAACAGCAAAAATAAACCACCAGTTGGTCACGTAAGCCAGACGACCCAAGGAGACACTGTCTGTGACACTCTGTGCTGCCAGAAAAATGACAAAGGCTCCTCCTGCACTCATCTCTCTTTACCTTCAGCAGCCTGCCTTATTGTTCCCCTCTTTCTCCTCCATCATACCATTTCTTCCTTCACCTTCCCCCAACATTTCTTCTTCTCTGCCCCCATTTTTGCAGGTCTCTTCTTCTGTGTTGTGTCATTTCTCTCCCTCTCCTACCTTGTCCACCTCTCTCATCTTGTCTCACTCCCCTCCCCTCCCCCACCCCCGATCCTCATCCACCTCGTGTCCCACCAAGCACTTTATGTACACTCAAGCTACCTCTCAGTTTCTCCTCCGTCCATCTCCCCTTCCATGTCTTCTCCCTGGTGTGTTGCGATCGTAGCCAGCCTGGCGACGGCTGGATCAGCAGACAGTGCTGTTTTGTCGTCGAGGCCCTGATTTCTGTCTGCAAATTACGCTATGTTTCCACCAGCCAGGTACAAGCAGATAAAAAGAAACAAAACAGAAATTAAAGCGGGCACACAGATGCACAGTTTTTTCTGCGTCTGACTCCCATTGACTGCCATTTATCCCATAAAATAGTCAACAGATCATCGCTCCTGGTAAATGCAGGCATTGTCCTGCTGTTTTCTGTCTCATGTCATCATATTGTTTTTCTCATACAGGATTCATTCTGTTTCTTACATTTTGTCTTAGCAGAACATCAAATATGTTTCCATTATGTTATCAATGAATGAAAATGTGTCCTGCCATATGAAAACTGCAACTTCCATCTAGCACTGTCAATTCGATAGGTCAAAATTATAAATTATAATGGGCCTGTGAGTTATGTTGTGCACAGTTGGTGATGGGGGAGTGAAAGTGGATGGTAGTGACTCTGAGGAGGGTGTTGTGATCTGCTGACTTGGCACCATGGAAACAGCTGCTCCGCTCTGCAGGCTCCACCTGTTCCTTTATGAGGGTGAGAAACGACAAAGAGGAGAGATAGGAAGAAGAACAGGTTATGCTTGTGGTGAGGTGTGAAAATTAGGGCTTTGTTTTCCTCCCAACACTGTGTCTGCGCTTCATGGAGGGAAATGAAAGTGAAATTGTGCTATTGTGCCTGTTTCTAGTTGTGTGGAAAGCACAAAAACTCACACCCCTGCCCTCTCCTGAATTGAAAGATTGTGCCATTTCCCCTGTTTCTAGATTAATCATGTTGAGATTACAAAGACATACACACACACACACACACTCCCCTCTCTATGATTGCACATTTTTCTTTGCTCCAACGTCTGGTGTGGGCATTTGGGTCTCTGACTGAGTCGGACAGGTGGAATCTGAAGAAGCCTTAAATTGCCCATTGGTGTGAATGGGAGTGTGAATGAGTTTGTATGTCTATGTGACTGTGAGGCTGAGGCTGATATTTATTATATATATATATATATTTCACAGAAATCATGATTCCGGTAGCAAGTATATTTTACATTATTTTTTCTCAGTATATTTATAAATTTTGTCCTTATTTTATTTCTTTGTAATCTTTTACTACTGCAGCATCCGTGATTGGAGGAGGGGCATTTTGGCTGTTCCGTTAATGAAAATATTTTGATATAAAGTTAAAATGAAATATTTACCTCATAAGCTTCTAATGGCCAACCTTGTGATGCTGATAAGCCTCGAAGCATCCTTTTATCACTGAGATAACGTGGTGTGTTTATGTGTAGAAGTTTAGCTGAACGCCTTGAACTGCCTGTTTGCTAATGCAAAGATGGCAGCTGACCGAGTGCTAAGCTAAGCAAATTTCTGCTGTCTTCGTCATAGAGACGGAACAGAACAGAGGGGAAACAATGGGTTATAACGCACACAAGACAACAACTTGTACTCTCTTTGATAGATAAGCAAAAGGATAAGAATCAAATGTAAAACATTATCAAATAGCAGGTTTTAAGATGCCGTTCAATATTGACTACTAGATTGTAAAATCAGAAAAATCTGTTGATTTAGTGACAGCGCGACTGAAGCCAAGAAGGAGAAAACAAGGAGGACTCTGAGAGACCTCCTCGGTCTCAGCTCAGACTCGAAGCTTATAACCTTTGCCCTTGTTGCCATCACAACAACTTAATGACAGAGCACATTGAATTGGACCTTGGCCAGAATAACACGAGCACCACAATAACAGGTAACAGGCGGAGCTATGTGTATCGTGCAGTATAGTATAGGGAGAGTTACTTATTACACCAAAGAACCAAACAAGAGTAGAGACCATGTGTAAGTAAAAGTAAAAGAGAGTGACAGGCTGCACTGTCTACAGAGCCCTGGTCAGCTGATCAGACCAAGGCCACCAAAATGCTTCCAGCTGTCAAACCAGATGGTTTATTTAAGGCGGAGCACCCTGGGAAAAATGACAGTGTTGATTTATTATAGTAGAGAGAGAGATACTGTCTGTCTCTCATGTCTCGTGATCATGGTTCTAAATGGATCATTGATGTGATCGTTGACAGAAAGATCACACCCATACTCATCCAGACATTCAGGCAGCTAACGTGTTTTGACTGTGGGAGGAAACCAAATGTGTTAGGATGTTTAATGAAGCGTGAGTGCAGCCGATTAAGGAAAAATAAACAACAATTTCTCTTCACTCTCTTTGTCTCCCTATGCTTAAATCAACTCTAATGAATTGAATTCAGCATGAAATTTTGCAGGAGCTGAGCACAATCACAAAGTGTGTATTAACATGGATGGAGAAATGCAGCACATACATAATGAGGCAGATGGAAAATAACAGATGTCACAGGGAGCACGAATTTCCTTTGTAAAGTTGGATAATTGCTCTTTAGCTTGATTTTTTTTTTATTAACGATCCTTCCTCAGGCTGCAGCAAGAGAAGCTGATAACATGATAACAAACTAACAAATACAATAACAAAAAGTACGTGCTTACATAATTTCATTTTGATTTTGTAATAGTAGTTTTAATCTGACCCTCAGACATGGTAGGTGCCGTTGGATTTGTTGTTTCCATAAATGAGCCTTAAATTGTTGCCTTCAGCTCTACATGAAGGTTTATGTGATGAATGCTAACTTATATACCGCATGTCCTCACAATGGCCCCTTCTGTTTGTGATCAGCTCAGGGCTGATGACAAACCCGTCTGGAGGACCATTAGCTGGTTACTATCACCATGTTTAAACAGTTACTCAGAGGCATTTCTCAACTCCCAGCCGGTTCAGAGTCCAAGGACAGAGGAATGGACGGTGGGAGTTAAATCAGCCTAAACCAACAATGAATCACACACTGCTGCATTGCGGGATCAAACTTCACACAAGTTGACCCTGTGGCTACACAACAACCAGCCTTATCACTGCAGGTGTGTTTCCTTACACGGCTGATCACTATCACCAATTAGGGTTTGACCAGAAACGCAACAAGCAAGAAAATCTCAAGGTGTGCCACAATAATAGACACAATGCACAAACGTTTGTTATGCTAACACATTTACATGCAGGTCAAAACGTCAATTAGACTGCGATAAAGATGAAGAATCATCCAAACGGAGTGTAAACATTAACATAGTGGTAAATTTGGCATAGATGGAGATAAATACGGGCATAGATTATGAAATTATAATTTTATTTACACAAGTATGTAAACTTTATGGAATTCAGAGAGGGATTCCATCCATGTATATTACTGCATTTACACCTTTATTGCAGCGCAAACTAGAAGTACAGAAGTACTAGTAAGTACAGGGTTGAAAGCTTACATATACTCCAGTCACAAGTTATACGACACTTAGTCTGACAGTTTTGCCTGAATTTCAACCAATGTTGGTTGGCAGCCACTAAATAAGAAATAAGCTATTAAAAAAACCACACACATGAAAACTGAAAGAGCACAACTTCAGCACATGAATCGTTTTTATCGTCAGTTCCTGATGATTAATGTTAAAAATAATACAAACCAAATTTCAAACCTTCCCACATGATTAAGCAGTTACAGTATACACAAGTGGGGTTATCATCTGTTCTATCAGTTTTTCCAGCTACGCAGTGTGATTAATTACAGAAAGAGCACTCTGATAATTCCCATAAAGCATGTTGCTATAGCAAACAATTGGGTAACCAGGGAGCTTGTTAGCTGTCCCTCTTGTTTTCTATATGTGTTCTGCTTTATGATAATGTTTCGGATGGGCAGATATTTTTTTTTGTAGATATTACAATAACCCTCAGGATGTCTTTTGTTGGAGGAATGTACTTAGAAACACTATGTGAAGTAGTTAGCTGCACTCCAAGCTCCTGAGAAAGAGTAGCTAAATACATTGAAATATTAAATATTTGTGCTGTTTTACTCTCAAAGAAAAAAAAAGTGTAAAAATTACTCCTTGGAGAAACACCGTGCCCAGTGTTTGTCTGTTCAATCCTCTGTTCTTACCACTTCAGTCATTCGAGTTTGCTGCCTAGCTAACACTAAAGTTAGCAAGCATAAGCTAGCTTTAGTGTCAGCTAATGTCAATGAAAACAAGAAAAACATTGTAGTGTGTCGAGCACTGTGGTTGGGAAGTGCTTAGCATGCATGAGGGAGTTTCCTAGTACACAACTGTGGTTATCAAAGCTAAGCTATGATTTATGAAATTAGAAAAGTTTTTTATGTCCTTTTCATTAAAAGTGAAGGGACATCACATTTGAATAAGCTACAAAACGGCTAATTTCAGACACTAAATTGGTCTTTATTTGAAATAGAAAAGTCTATAGAGCCTACCGTGAAAGTATAAGTGTTGTAAATTATACGTCACTGACTCAGCACATGACAAGTAACGTTGTAGCTTTTGCTATAACACTACTTCCTGAAAAAGCTAGATTGTTTTGAAAATTGTAGTTCTACGGTCAAACTGAAAAGACAAAAGTAGTTAAGTTAGTGGTGTAGCTAGTGGTAGCCTGCTAATTCCCACGTCCTCGGGGCTGTTTTTATTTGTTTCAATGCTTGCTGATTCACTGCAGTTTCAGTGAACAGGTTTTCTCTCAGATTCTGTCCTCCCATTCTCGGTGTTTCACACTCTCTCCACCTCCATCTGCTTCTCTCTTCTCGTTCCTCTCTACTACCTGCTCCACTGTTGCAGGCAGCACACACAAAACAGGTGGACGGTGAGGAGGACACACCCATCAGAGCATGCAAACACAGCTGAGAGAGAGGAGAGTGCATTTGAGAGCGCAGATACACAGAGAGAGAAAATATCTATTGCAAAACTACACATTGTGGCAGTAGAAAATAATACAAACACACTGCTGCAGCTAAGCTAATTAACAGGCAGAGCAAATAACAAGGTCCATGACTGACTTTATGTACTGGATGTACTATATGATATGAAGTGTACACAAAGTACTGTGAGCTGCCACTTCAACACATAATTTACAGAGGGAGGGAAATGTTGAATTACAGCTGTGTATTTAGGCTTTGTTGGTGATTTCGTGACCTTATGTTGCACCACATCAACTTCTTTGCTAGCTTTACTAGAAAGTTTTAGAAATGTTTTAAAATTATTTTCCAGCTTCTACGGATATTAAATTCTACTATTCATGAGCCATACTGAAGGTTCAGGATCAGCATCATTTCAAAACCAGGAGGTATCGTATCAGGAGGTCTTATTGCTGACACCATTACAGGTGCAGAATGATACAGTTCCACTCATAATGTTGTCACCGTCCCTTTTCATGTCCATGAACCTTCTGGTTCTTACCAAGGTTTCAGCTTCTGAAGAAATTTATTTTTGGTAAAAGTACTCAGAATGGATCAATGTTATGTTTGCAAACTAGAACCTAACAAAAAAGTGTCACACAAACCTTTTTTTTTCTGTCTGAGTATCAGTGTTTTACAGTGAAAAAGGCTGAACCCCTCCCCATCCAGTGTGGCTCCACGGGAACCTGCTCCTGTGGAAAAGGCAATAATGATATAGATCAGGGGATGACACAGTGTTAATATGACTGCCAGCACTGTCACACATGGTTGGAGATCACACATACACATTATGTACAGAAAACCTAAGTCTGACATTATCATTGCAGCTGGTCTGTACTGAGCATGCTCACACACAGCAGGTCTGAGTTCAGAGACTGCGAGGCACACCTTTGTCACTTGAAAGGTTTGTGTGTGTGTGTGTGTGTGTGTGTATGTACCGTATTGGTGTGGGAGTGTATGTAAACAAAGACATAGCTGTGAGCATAGCCTCACTCTGCCACCCTTTGCATACGCCTGTAGATAAGTGTGAGTGTGTGTGTATGTGTGTGAGGGAGAGAGAGCGCAACCTCCAAGTGCATATGAACTGTGTACACTCCAAATATTTCCATAGTCAGCCATCACCCGGAAATGAAGCAGGAAGCACACAGGAAGTACATGGTGGGGAGAGAGAGAGAGAAAGAGCGAGGGACAGACAGTGACTGTGGCAAAGACATACAGTAGCTCCACATTTATGGAAATCACAAACACACACACACACACACACACACACACAGAGGTGATAACGATGCCCTATAGCAGAAACCTGAATTGCATACTGGTGTGGCCACACCTGTATTGTAAACACGCCGAGTATTATTGAAGACAGTTTTCATTTTGTTTTCATTATATTTTCTTGTCTAGTTGTCTAGCAAGTGGATATTTGAAATACAAAACACAAAATTACAAAATTTGTGGCTTTTTTTTGGTTCCGATTTTTTTTTATTATCTTTTTTATATTATTTTTCCTTCCAGTACAAATATTACAATACAAAAATGTTACAAATAGCACATATTTTATTAAGTACAAAACATAAAATATTAAATAATATATTAAAGGATGTCAGTTTCAAAAAAATGAAGTTTTTTTTTAGTCAAAATGCATTAATCTGAAGTTATTTTAGTATGTAATGGGCAGAGATGAATAGAGATTCTGATGAATGAAATCATGTTTAAAGACTGTACATGATAATCTGCTCTACCATTTGCTTGCTATTTGCCTCTGATGGATTAGATTAAATATTATGAATTTCCTTTTTTATGTCCACTGAGTATGTAATACCCGTTATCTGTGTGATGGATGCGTACTGGTATGAGACTGAGCTGTCTTGATATTTACGGTGCAGTGTCTTCATCTGTGACAGTCTTCCTCCTACTCCTCTTCCTCAGTTCTCATCCAGGAGCCGGTGGCGCGGGACGACCTGAGCGGGAAAACCCTGAAGATCACAGACTTCGGTCTGGCCAGGGAGTGGCACCAGACCACCAAGATGAGCGCGGCGGGCACCTATGCCTGGATGGCCCCTGAGGTCATCAAGCTCTCCTTGTTCTCCAAGAGCAGCGATGTGTGGAGGTACTGTCGTCAAGTTTGCCCAATGTTGACGCCTGAAAGGCTCGTTTCAAACTAATTTGACGTGGTTTTTTTTCTTTTGTGGTAGTTTTGGGGTGTTACTGTGGGAGCTGCTGACCGGGGAGGTTCCATATCGAGAGATTGACGCGCTGGCTGTAGCCTATGGCGTGGCCATGAACAAGCTGACACTCCCCATTCCGTCCACCTGCCCCGAACCTTTCGCTCAGCTTCTTGGAGGTAAGCAAGGGAAAACTCACACGCAGACAAATTTAAAGTTGTGGAGAGCGTGAATTTAAATTGACATGTTCTGCATCTGTGTAGCCATGAGGGTTCACACGGTGTAAGTCTGGCCTGCTGGTTGCATCAACGGAAGCCATTGTAGACTCTGATGTCCATGCACCACATAATATTTTATGTCTGCATGGACCTGTCTGCATCTCCACTCAAGTGCTGATCACACACGGAAAAGAGTTGATGGGGTGGAAATGCGTGTAGGCAGCCTTGGAAGTTAAAGGCTGGTTGTTTCCACAGGCCACGCTGCTGCTCTTCATCTTCTTTAAACACTGAGGCATGTTTTATTTCTTCCCACAGTTCAAATACATGCTGGTCACTCTAAAAGTGAAAAGTGTGCTCGAACAAACATCCAAAGGACAAACGTTTTACAGATTTTACACTTTTTACACTTAGTTTGCTCAAATACTCATTTCAGCCTGATATCCTATCGTATTGCATCACATTGCATCACATTGCATCATATCATATCATATCATATCATATCATATCATATATCATATATCATATATCATATATCAGATCAGATCAGATCAGATCATATATCAGATCAGATCAGATCAGATCAGATCAGATCATATATCATAGATCAGATCAGATCAGATCAGATTAGAGCAGATCATGATAAAAGATATCATGTCTCTGGGAGTTAAATTTGATGGAGAGTGTCTGAACAGCTTCATTAAGTTGCTTGTTATATAGCACAGTGCTGTCCTGGTGCAGTGTGTGCTCTCCTGAGCTGCATTTCTCCTTTCCACCTTGCAAACAATCCCAGCAGCTTTGTTAACTGTAGTGTTTTATGAAATGACCTCTCACAAGGGAGTCTTTTTTTTTTTTTTTTACATATCTGCCTTATTGTCCAAATCACCTTAATGCATTTATTCCCAAGATGTACCCTCCCACTTCTCATATAAAGGTCCTGTCCGCCTCATCCTCCTTTAATTCTCCTTCATCTCACCCATGTTCGTCTTTAACCTCCCTCCTCTCTGCAGTCTGTTTATTCTTATCACTATCTCACTTTCATCTTTACACACCCTTGACTTAATCTGTTATCACTTGCCAGGAAATGAACCATTGCTGAGAAAGGGTTTTCCCCCCTGAAACGACTGTTGTCTTCTGCACTAAATGACTCAGTACATCGTTCTTTGCTGATACTCATTCTTTGCAGAACTGCACTGGACTTCAGTCAGGATGTTTACATCTGTTCTGAACTCTTATTTTTGTCTGTACTACAATCAAGGCAAAAATTTGAGTGAAATATAAATGGAATGGATTCATAGGATTGTGCCATTCTCTGAACATAGGTGTAGGAGAGAAGGAGAAAACCCATCAGTTGGGGAAATAGATGTGGGGGTGTCTGACTCAAATTATGTTAGAATTAATTTACAAATGCATAATTTAGCTCTGTAAGCTTACGTTGATATAGGTCTTACATTTGAATAAATTGACAAAAGAATTGGCAAAAAAATGGAAAATGGCCACAGTCGCCGAAATGCCGAACAATCGCTTTAGGGTTCTTGTGAGGATGCTGGATGTCAAGTGGACGCTCATGGTAAAACCGCTGCTCCTTTGCATGGAAAGGAACCAACAAAGATGTTTTGGCATCTAATTCAGGTGGCATCTAACCCTTGGATCTTCTTAAATTCTCCCAGGAGGAGTTAGAAGACATTAGTAGGATGAGGTACACCTGAGGCTACTATGCTAAGAAGTTGACAAAATTCCTAGCCTTTGATCCGAATCCACGCTAAATTTGGTTCTCGTCTGGAAAATGCCCCACCTTTCCACAAAGATTTGTCAAAATCACTTCCCAATCACTTTCCTATTTAAAGCAAACCTGCTAAACAAAGAACAAACTACCCAACATTCATTACTATGGTTACATCAAAGCTAAGGGGCAGAGTTTGGTCTGTTTTCTTTTACAAGGCAGTGAAAAAACTATTTTGCGGTAATTTATGCCTTCGGTATCCTGATGCACGACCGGTCAGATTGTACGTTTTTAAGTATGCATTATAAACCTGAGAGTGTGTGAACATGCCTTTTGTTCAGAGTGTTGGAGCCCAAACCCCCACAGCAGACCGTCCTTCACCAGCATCCTGAGGAGACTGCTGGCCATCGAGCAGTCAGCCATGTTCCAGATGCCTCTGGAGTCCTTCCACTCTTTACAAGAAGACTGGAGAGTGGAGATCCAGCAAATGTTTGATGAGCTCAGGGCCAAAGAAAAGGTGAGGACATCCAATTAGGAAACTCACACAAATACCAATGCACACACAAAGGAACTTGAAACAAGTGATTAATGCTACTTGATGCCAAACAGTTGGTATCCTCCAAACACATACTGTAGCTACTACAGGAGTCTTCAAGCTAGAAGGTCAAGAGGGTTAATTGATAAGTTCCGATCCTGACAATTAAGAACCTCTTAGGTTGGGCTCACAGTACACTATTTTTAAAATTGTATCAAATGTTGAGCATTCGAGACACCTCACACACAACAACATAATACAGAACAACACACAGTAACACATGACATTCACAATGGAACAGTCCATATCCTCTCTCACTCTCCGATCTAGATAAACAACCTAAATCTGTCACAATTTTGGGGTGTCTGCTAATTGGAATTACCTTGGCAACAACGCCAGCTGCCAAAAGAGGTGTGAGAAGACAAGATACATAAATATAAATCTAAAAATGTCTCTTCTCTCCTCTTATCCTCCCCTCCTCTCCTCTTCTCTCCTCTCCTCTCCTCTCCTCTCCTTTCCTCTCCTCTCCTATCCTCTCCTGTCCTCTCTCCTCTCCTCTCCTCTTCAGGAGTTGAGATCCTGGGAGGAGGCCCTGGCTCGAGCAGCTGAGGAGCAGAGGGAGCAAGAGGAACAGCTGAAGAGGAGAGAGCAGGAGCTGGCTGAGAGGGAGATAGACATTGTGGAGCGAGAGCTGAACATCATCATCCATCAGATGTACCAGGAGAAACCCAGGGTGAAGAAAAGAAAAGGACACTTCAAGAAGAGCAGACTACTCAAGCTGGGCAGAGACAACAACTGCATCAGCCTGCCCTCTGGTGGGTGCAGCAGGCAACTGTAATCATTCAGTCGAAGCATTTTGTCATGGAGCAGGTGCACAACATTGGAACGCCTTCCTGTGTGATGTCATTTCCTGTTAGACGGTCAAAATGCTGGAAAATGGAAAACTGGAAGTGATTTTTTGGGATATTCAGGACACAGATGAATAAAGATGCAAAGCAGTGATAAGGTCAAACCTTAAAGGGTCACATTGATCCCTCGAATACATATATATAAAGTTAGTAAGCCATGACAGTAATATCATACATTAAGCTCTGGTTTTCATCTTGGGATGTCCTGTTGACAACATTAATCTGTCTCAATATATATTGAAACATTGACATCACCAGAGCTGAAAGGGAAAGGGTAACTAACACCCATAAACTAATCCATCTCAGTTCAGGATCTGAAATGAAAAAGAAACATCTCTTTACTTTAATTAGACTCTAAACCCATCAACACTGAGTCCACTTTGAGACGATTATTAAACCACAGACACATACGAAGGAAAACACCACATACTGTTTGCATTGACAGATTGTCTCTTGTCTTCTTCTCTCCTGCATGCAGGCTTTGAGCATAAGATCACCGTCCAGGCCTCTCCCAGTGTGGACAAGAGGAAGAACCAGGGGAGTGAGAGCACCACCCCTCCTGCAAGCCCCGGGGTCATCCCCCGCCTCAGAGCCATAAGATGTCAGTGTAGACAGAGCAAAATCAGTGTGTGTGCAGGAAGAGAGTGAGTGTTTTCTACAGGCTTATTTTGTTCATTGTGTCCCACAGTAACACCCAGTGATGGGAGTAAGACGTGGGGCCGCAGCGCCGTGTGTAAGAAGGAAGACCTGTCCACCAACAAGAAGAAAGGACGCACCTGGGGACCGAGCTCCACCCAGCAGAGGGAGAGAGTCGGTGGGGAGGAAAAGTACGTTTCCATCTCACTTATCCACATTATTCAATTTATAAGGTCTTATTAAACAATTGGATTCAGCTGGACTCTTGGTTCCTGAATGATGATGACATCACAGGCGTTTCCTGTAGCGTATATACATCACGTCTCTCACTTCCTCTTTGCAGACTGAAGTCACTTGGTGAGGGGTGCAAAGTGTGGTCCTCCAGTGCACCAAACCTGGGCAAGTCCCCCAAACACGCACCCATGACTGCTGGCTTTTCCAGCCTCAATGAAATGGGTGAGTCTTGAGGTTTTTTGGATGAGTTACTATCTCTTCATTAGTGCAAATATGTCACAGCTCCTCTCTTTAACAGAGGAGTGCTGCGAGTTTGAGGAGTCACCGGGGTCCCAAATGCCCTCAGAGACCAGCAGTAATGGGGCCATGGAGGACTCAGGGCCCCTGTGGAGCAGTCTGGGGCCCAGCATGGCGTCTGCTGTCGGAGGGTCTAACACAGGTTCCTGTCAGACTGGGCTAAACTACCAGGACTCGCTGCGTCGCTGCAGCCAGAGGAAGAAGAGTGACGTGCTGCTGTTAGGATGTGCCTCTCTGCTGGCATCTGTGGGTCTGGGACAAGACTTACTGCAGCTGGGAAAACTGCAGGTACAGAGAGCAGCACGAACAAAGGGGGGCAGAAATGTAAACCGTGCAGTAACAACCTCTAAGATCCAATCACAAAGCTGACCGCACCCAGAAAATGCAGAGAGAGAGAAATCTTTCCTTATTTTTTTTTCTGCTTGACATATTGCAACATTTCTGTCACAATCTGACATGCATCAAAGCTAACGTTCGACAGTGTGACAGAGATAAACTCATTGTGGCCTGGATTGACCTTAAAGCTGATACAGCAGCTCTGTAGGAGCTTCAACAGAGAACCCTTAGGATGAGGTGGACGAGGTGTTTGTAGGCAGAATGAATGCCAAAAATTTTTCACAGGAAGTGTGCTGTTGAGTCAGCGTGGACTGAGATGATTTCCAGCAGCGTGTTGACTTTTTGTGTGGCCTGAGACAGAATGAGGTCTTATTACAACGGATGCAAAGCGTACAGTAAAGAAATGCTTTAAAACACTGACGTGGATGGAATTCTTTGCTGTAGTTGCTTTTAAAATGAAGTGAGGAAGTAACATTGAAGTCAGAACTTTAAGTGGTCTTCCAAACAAGCACACAGGCGGAAAATCATGGGACAGCAGGTCAAAGTATCCCAGCTGTTAACCCTTTGGGACCCATGGAACCACCACATGGTACATCGTCACACTGTCTGTTGAGAGAACCAACGGAGGTGCTGTAGAGCGGGGATGACTTTTTGTCTGAACATCAGTGTGACCTGTCGTTGTCTCAACAGGTGCTACAGGATGAGCATGACATCCGTGACGAGCAGCGGAAGAAGAAGGAGGGTCTGTTTCAGCGGACGGGACGTTTCCGCCGTAGCACCTCTCCACCCAGCCGAAATCTCTCACTCTCTCTCTCCCGGCATCACGACTCCGCCCTTCCGTGCTTGGACCCTTCTCCGTCTGTCACACTCCTCTCCCTCTCCTCTCTGTCTGACTGCAATTCCACCAAATCCCTCCTTCCATCTGACCCGGACGATTACCCCTTGACCCCTATGACGGGGGTTAAAACACCAATGGCACCGCCAGCTCCTTCCCTCAACCCGCTCTTAGACTTGCGGGCGGAGAGCTTCAAGAAGGAACCCAACCAGTCTCTCACACCCACCCATGTCTCTGCAGCCATGGCCCTGAACAGGGGCCACAGACGCACCCCATCAGATGGGGCAATCCGGCCACGAGCTCAAACTCTGGGACACCGTAGGACTCCCTCCGATGGGAGCATGCCCATGCCTCCTCCGCCAGGAGGACCAGGCCTCACGAGCAACAAAGGTAAGGAACAGACCTGCAGGCCTTGGCCATATTTTTGATTGTTGCAATAATTCAGTGATGTAATCCACACACAGCATTTTGGACAATCCGTATCGAGGGTTTGTTTGAATGAAAAATTGTACAAGCAATCCAAATGGTAGAAAACGCATTGTTGAACATTTTACATTTGGGATCAAATCTGCGGACTGCATGTGGAGGAGCTAAAAGGCAGCCTCTTAGCATGCAGCGCTCTGAGTTGAGAACCCACCGAAGACTCTAGAACGAAAATTACGTGTTCACCCACCAGAATCTACTCACAGCTGCAAACTATCGGCGGTCCGAGGGAGGTTTGGTTAAATGCCTCTACAATTGTAACCATAGTTATTCCCTTTGCCTCTGAAACCAAAGTCTTCCAGTCTTGCTGTTTTTATTTTTGTTGATAAACCACAAAGAGCCACCAGGGGGCCACTCATTTTGTCACAATAATGACATCACCACACTGGAAAAGAGACAGACCATAGCACACAGAGGGTATAGAGCTATAGTGCATGGAATTAGTGTTGACCACATTATAAAGTGAAAAAACAGCGGGAATTTGTTTGGTCCACATTTTGGACACAACTCCCAATTTTGCAACAAACTACTTAGCAGATCTTTCTCACAGTCTGCCACAGGTGGGTAAACTGCTGATTTTCCTTTGCTCCGCCTCTTTGCACCGGTTCTGTTCTTTGTTCGTCTTCTGGCTACGTAACTCATAAACGTTTTCACTCGTCGACTCATGGAATTTGGATATTGGATCAGCAGGAAAGAGAACAGAGGAGTGGCCGGTCTCAATTGCATCACCACAGAGCGATAACGTTATTTTGATGAAAAATAAAACTAATATGAATCTCACGGTGGTGGATTGCATTTCTGAAAGAGGCTTCATGTCCCTGTAAGCTGATTTTCTCGCCGTACTAAAATGAACAGAAAGCAGTGCCTGTCCAGCATTCGGGAGAAATACATTCATCTTATGGAAGCACTGGAAAATGTTAGTGGATTATGGGCTAAAACAAAAGTATTGCAAAAACTTTGGATATTTTATTTAGACGCACATGCACATTAAAACCCAGAGCTTAATATAAAAATGAGACGGACAAATCACTGGACTCATATCTGTCCCTCTCTGTCTCTCAGCTCCACAGGACAGCCTGGACATCCCTCGCCTTCCTGACCCAGCCACCATTTTCCCAGTTGCCCCCCGGCGTAAGGCCCCTGCTCCACCCGTCCCTGATCCAGATCCCCTCATCAATCCCCTTGAGAGACCCAAAACCCTAGAGTTTGCCCCCCGGCCCCGGCCCACCCCGGCTCGGATGAGAGCCGACCCCTGGAAGCTGGGCTCTCTCTCCCGGACTCTGAGCTCCTCGCCGGGCAGCAGCTGCGACAGTCCCCTCGGCTCCGGGGACAGCAGCGCCAGTGCAGCGAAACCCAACCTGATGGACATGGACGTGGAGGGCCAGAGTTTAGACCACACCGTCCCTCTGTGTGGAAAGCTGGAGCCTGGGACTGTGTGTGGACAGCAGTGCTCCGAGTGAGGGAGGTCATCGTCTGAATAGGGGGACAGAGACTCCTTGTTAGTGAGTGTGAAGCCTTTCCCTTAGTGCCCAGAGTCAGCACACCACTGAGAGTCCTCCAGGGCTCCTCCAGGCCTTGCTGTGTGCTCACCCTCCTCTCTTCCTCTTTCCTCTTTGGAAGCCATTGCTAAGTGCTCTGTGTTCACATCCCAGGCCTTAATGCTCACATCTCACTTTTTAATCACATCCCATTCTCTGCCTTGACATTTTTTTCTGGATTTACCCCCCCGCCCCTTTTCTTTCAACACTGGAACGGACCCCTTGCTCTTACGCTGCTCGGCCCCCACGCCTGGCGTCTCCACCGGCCTCTTTTCACCTGCACGAGTCTGATCAACCAGTAGGAGTCACTGTTGGACGAGATTCCTCTGCTCAGCCACGGCGTCACATATCCACAGATCAGATCGAGGACCACGCATGGAAGTGGAGCTAATCTGACGTGAAAATAAGATTTGTGTCACACTGAGGTAACCTGGATTTGGGACTCTTCGGTCGGGAATGTAGATGTAGCTTTCCACGGTGTCCACTGCTCCTTAAAAGCCATTGAAGCACTTGTTGCACTCCTTCTCCTACAGCTGTTCTTGTGGTTCACTCCTGTAACATCTTTCACCTCAAACCTTCATCCGTTTGTCCCAAAGAATGAGAGCAGCTGGACTATTTCCACATAACGTATCTGAGAGTGTCCTCGTTTTTCATTTGCACGTTATTTATTCTGCCAGTTCATCACCACCATCTCCCAAGTTGTCTCGTTTGCTCGTTTGTCACAGCATTTAGTTGTCACTGCTCCTTAATCTGAGCTGTTAAAGGTAATCCCACATCCCACTCAACAGCTTCCTGCCCTTTGTCCTCGCACGTTATTCCTGCTTTATGATGGGTACAGGACAGGGCAGAAAAAGGCTTGAGTTGAACCCGTGCCGCCGCATTAACCGGTGCTCCACTGGGCGGCCTCGTACGTTATTTCTGTCTGACGTTATCGATCCCTGGGAGACCGAGACAGGAAAAAGCCTTTTCTCACAGCACCGTTGGAGCCGTGTACAGTATAGAGTTTATTTTCTCACATCTTGCATCCCTACCATAAATCTTAGCAGTTTTTTTCTTTATCAGGTTGGCAGACCAAGTGTGTTTCTCGGAGTGTGAATGTGTAAATATATCTTTAGTTGTTAACGTGTGGATGGATTTAGCGTGCCGGTGCTTTTCAATGTTTGTTGTCGTTTTCAGTGTGAGTGATTTGCTGTATTTCCTCTAAATAAGATCACCCGTTGCTACGTTCTTATGCATTTGAAGACAACATTCCTGCAACAGAGTATTAGGGCTGACGTAAAAATGAAAAATAAGAGAGATTCACAAATGACGTCATAATATTTCGAAAAAAATGACATGTAACGAGAATGAAGTGGTGAAACTTTTCAGAAAGGAGCCGGCATGGTACGAGAATGAAGTCGTGAAACGTTTGAGAGAGAAATGATAATGATATGAGAGTAAAAAAATTTAAGAATGATTGAGAAAGAGGTCAAAATTATAGAAGAATGAAAGTTGAAATGTTGGGAGAAGTCTGTTGTCATATCTTGGAGGGAAAAGGTTGGAATGTTTTGAGAGTAAAGATAGAAAATTTGGATAAAAAAGTAAAAAAGTTGGGAGCATGAAGTCATGAAGATTGAGAAAGTAGTGAATGTGGAATCTTTTACTCTTGATATTAGGAGCCTTCTTGAGCTCTCTCCAGTTTTAAACCTGTTGGGGCCCTCAGACCACTGTACTCTCCTCACACCCCTGACGGACACAAAAAGGAAACGCCTCACTCCGCATCACTGAGAGGAAAACACCGGACTTCCACAAACAACTTCCACCTCATGCTCATGTAGAACAGTTTGGGATCTTCATCTTCTCTCCCGATCTGTTGTATGCAACATTCGTGGCACTTTAGGAGCCAAGTTGTGCCACGATCTCGTCTGGATTTGGCACAAAGGTCGGCAGATAAACTTAGGACTCCGTTTCTTCTTTTTGTAAAGTGGACACGAGCGCCGTGCTGCTGGGAAATAAGATGCACGACTCTGTTTGTTTTTTTTAAACACACTGTTTGTTTTGGCTACAGATGGACTGTGCAAATCCTCTAGATGAGTGCGTGTGTGTTTGTGTGTGCGTGTGTGTGTGTATGTGTGTGAATATGTGCATGAGTGTTATTGTTGGGATACTGACAGTCCCACTGGTAGAGGAGTGCGATCACACTCATTCTCCGTGTGTGTTTAAGAACACCGAGTATTTATTAAATTTATTGTTATTATTGGAAAGAATTAATTATTGTTATTACAACCCTGGGCTATCTGTATATATTTGTTAATATAATATGAAAACAGAGGAACCGTCAGGAATCTACTTCCTGATATGTCCGTGTACAGCCGTCTCCAGAGTCAGTCTTTGACATTTCTGGTTTAAATGAGGAAAAAGCGTGAAATGTGATGAGTGATTGCCCTGAGAGACAAATTAAAAAACACAGAAAGATGCTTCACTGTCTGTGATACATTCATTTTATTTAGTTTTTATTGTTTAGTTTTTTCATATGTCCTCTCTAGGTTGCTCACATTTGTCTTTTCTAAGTTGTAGCATTCAGGAGATACTTATTCTTACATTCAAATTGTTTATAAATTCAGTCCCAATTTACACACAAGCACCAAAATCTGTCATTTTTCTTTTTTTTCAGATGCATCAAATTTAAATCAGAAAATATTAATGCCATGTTAGGAAGAGCTGTACAGACTGCAGTGACATATAGAATCCTCTAGGTGTCAGCACTGTGACCCATGATGTCATGTCTAAATTCTGGTGTTTTTCTGGATGTTATGCATTCCTACGTTTCCCCCATTCTCCTACATTAACATAAAAAGATGCAGAGAGAAAAATATTCTATTAGATGTTGATTATTAGATTTCAGTTGAACTTTGAGATGTGAGTGAGAAATGAATGACATGCAAATTATAATATTTTACAGTCGCACAAAGGCCTCTCAATGTAAACACAACGTCGTGCTCATGCAGTTAATGTTCACGATTCAAAGACAACACTCACGCATACACTTCACTGCTGTGTCTGTCAGCGTGACCGCCAGTCAAACACCCTACCAGACGCCGTCAGTTCCCTAGCAACCCCTCTTCACTTCCATGGCGATGCTATTAAAAGCAACAACAAAGAAAAAGGAAAAAGGGATGATGTGCCTGAAATGAAGTGAGGATGGAGGAGGTGTCGAAGAGCGAGCGGAGAGGCTCTTGGCTTCTGTGTCGTTTTAGTATTTTCAACTGATTATTCCTTTCACTTGCTCTAATTTCTGCTCGTTGTCACCCATGAAAGGATTTTACAAGAGCTGTAACACGGGTGACGAACATCTTGGTTAGGCACATCGACGTGTTTACCTGAACAAAGCAGGACTTCCTGCAGCTGGTGGGTTCCCTGATTTCCTCTTTCACACTGGCAGCCGAGTGTAAGACAACAGCTTTGACAACCATATTCTCACCTAAACCTGAAATTCCTGAGAATGGAGGAGGTGATCCTCCTCCAAAAGCTGTTTCACCAAATGTAAACATGTTCAGAACAAAGAAGAAGAAGTCCTCAGTGAGCCCTGTTCTTGCAGGTTATCTATTGTTTCATGTGATCTGTTGGTTACTCAAAGGAAATGGGAACGCTGGGTGAAATCAACTGAGGACAAGGATGTGATTGGTCCTTTGCTATCATGTGACACTGAAGTGCTGCTCTTATTTCTTTGTTTTTGTGTCTGTTGAAATACATGACCGGAGGTACAGCGAATGCACATTTTTCTTTCCAGGTCGTGTTTGTAAATCTGTGTCCTGCTCACTTGGAGCTTTCATTATATTACACGATAAACACGAGGGAAGATATAACTAAAGGCATCATATCAAAATAAACATTTGAGCGTCTCCACCAAGGGTATGTTTTGTACAACCATTCAGGGTGCTTGCCCTGTGTTAACACTAGGTTACCACTAGATGGTAGCAGAGACTGAGCCTCCTAACCCTAACCCTAACCCTGACCTTAACCCTGACCTTAACCCTGACCCTAACCCTAACCCTAACCCTGACCTTAACCCTGACCCTAACCCTAACCCTAACCCTAACCCTGACCTTAACCCCAACCCTAACCCTAACCCTAACCCTGACCTTAACCCTGACCTTAACCCTGACCCTCACCCTATCCTTAACCCTAAAACTAACTCTAAACCTACGCCTAACCCTAACTCTAACCCTAACTCTAAACCTAACCCTAACCCTATCCTTAACCCTAACCCTAACCCTTACTCTAACCCTAACCCTAACCCTAACTCTAACCCTAATTCTAATCCTAACTCTAACCCTAACCCTAACCTAACCCCATCCCTATCCCTAACCCTAACCCTAAACCTAACCCTAACTCTAACCCTAACCCTAATTCTAAACCTAACTCTAACCCTAACCCTAACTCTAACCCTAAACCTAATCCTATCCTTAAACCTAACCCTAACCCTAACCCTAACCCTAACCCTAACCCTAACTCTAACCCTAACTCTAACCCTAACCCTAATCCTAACCTTAAACATAACCCTAACCCTAATACTAACCCTAACCCTAACCCTAACTCTAACCCTAACCCTATGCTTAAA
>OMNV01012688.1:0-12299 GCA_900303265.1 Brotula barbata
GGAGGATGGGTGAACAGATGATTGGATGAACAGATGGATGAATGAACAGATGAATGGATGGATGCACAGATGGGTGGATGAACAGATGGATGGATGGATGAACAGATGGATGGATGAACAGATGAATGGATGGATGAACAGATGGACGGATGAACAGATGAATGGATGGATGAGCAGATTGATGGATGAACAGATGGATGGATGAATGGATGGATGGATGGATGAACAGATGGATGGATGAACAGATGAATGGATGAACAGATGGATGGATGTACAGATGAATGAATGAATGGATGGTTGGATGGATGAGCAGATTGATGGATGAACAGATGAATGGATGATGAACAGATGGATGGATGAACAGATGAATGGATGGATGAACAGATGGACGGATGAACAGATGAATGATGGATGAGCAGATTGATGGATGAACAGATGGTTGGATAAACAGATGAATGGATGGATGCACAGATGGGTGGATGAACAGATGGATGGATGGATGAACAGATGGGTGGATGAACAGATGGATGGATGGATGAACAGATGGATGGATGAACAGATGGATGGATGAACAGATGAATGGATGGATGAGCAGATTGATGGATGAACAGATGGTTGGATGAACAGATGGACGGATGAATAGATGATTGGATGAACAGATAATAATCCCTCATGTCTCCGGTGCAGATTACACTCAGGATGAAAAGGCCCTAAAAGGAGAGTGTGACTGTACGAAAGGTATTTGATTTCACACACACACACACACAGACACACACACACAACTTCTGTGGTTTTTGATGTTCTTTATCTCTCGTCTCGTGTCGCGTCGCTCCTATTTTCTCTTTCACGTCGTTCTGACTGGCGCCTTTGTTTCTCTCGGTGTGTATTCTGTCAGACACAAACACACTGCTGTCTTTGTGACGGGGAGGATTTTGTTTTCAGTTGGCTCCAAAATCACACATATTAACACACTGCATACAACAACACGGCTCCACACAAACCGCAGCCTTCCATTACGCACAGCGACGAACCGGACCTTTGATGTGGGGACGCGTTGATCCTACAGTATGTTTACAAGCAAATCAAAACTTCAATCAGTCACAAATTACAGCAATAAATTGATTTTTTCCCCTCATATACGTTTTATATGTATATATAAAAACACACCACAACGCAATTAGATCACATAAATGCATTTTTCTCAATAAGCAGACTTGCAGGTCACGAATACACAGAGAGCTGCAGAATCCTCTTACTCTTACTCTTACTCACAATACTGCTTGGTCTTGGCTTGTTCGGCCTTGCTGGAGGTATGCTCACTAATCAGCGCTCTCTGGTGATCTAAGGTTTCCTCTGACTAACGGGTCACCCCTGGTCCACGTTTGTATTCCGTGTGCGCCTCAGCAGAATCGTAGCTTTGTGTTACATCATGTGACCATACAAACACGACGGAACGATCTGCATCCCCCCTCTCACAGTCCAGTTCAAACTTTCTCATTATTTCCGTAATCAAAGAGCAGAGCCGATCCATCAGCTATACGAGACGTCCGTGCCAGCTCGGCGCTCTGATTCATTTCCAAAAAAACATCACCATTCCAAGGCCTGTATGATCGTAAACTATTAATATCCTGTGGTTTCATGGAGCGCAGCAGGGGTGCTGTGTGTGTGTGTGTGTGTGTGTGTGTGTGTGTGTGCGTGGCTAGTCTGGTCTACTGCTGTGACATCACACACTGCCAGACAGTGAGAGGACCGCATGTCGCTGAGGGAGCAAAGCCCAAGCTGTGTCCAAACTCTAATGACTTTATCTCTGGGAACAGACCGATCCAGCCAAAGTGTTCCACGGGGGCTCCAGATGAAACCCAGATACTGGATCGGTTACCTGAGGCTCGCTGTTTGCTTTTGTCAGAGATGTTTGCATTGCTGTGTTTTTCCAGGCCTAAAGCTTATGCAAAGTCAATGTGGGAGGGGCTTGTCGCTTGACATGTGAACACGACACATGAACTTTCCTCCAGTGTGATGTCGACCTCCCTGACCCCATGCTGTCTCTGTCTCTCTGCTCTCCATCCCACAGTGGTGAAGCCCAGCGGACACAACCTGAAACTGGCTCTGAAGATGACCAACCTGGGGAAGGCCATGTTCAAACCCATGAGGTGAGGCACCGAGCCCGGGTCTGCTTCAGACACACTCCGTCTCCGGGCCCTAAACGTGTGCGCGTGTCACGGTCTTTTCTGCCTCTTCCTGATTGGTCATCCTGAGTCAAAATGCTGAATCAGCACAGAAAAGCACCCACAGCCTACAAACTCACACAAATCGAGAGCCCGGAAGTCTCTCAGATCGGATCCCAATCCGCTTCACGCTGCCTGAGACGAGAACTTACGAGCAAACAAACTATTTGTCACCAGCGGGAACAAATTGTTTCCGAATGGAAAACAACAGCCTGGAGCTGGAACATCAGGCTAAAACCACAGCGTGTACACCCGCCCGACCATAATACTGTTAGAGTTCATGGTTACCACTCCTCTAATACAAAAATACTCACAGTACTGCAAACTATCGTCACCTTGAAACATTAAATGTATGGAAAGGCGAATTTCATTCATTTTGTTAAGATAGAAGCTGAACATCAATCTACTAATGTCATGTCATGTCATGTCATGTCATGTCATTTCATGTCCTGTGCTAATCACCAGAAAATTTTGTAGTGCATAAAATTTTTGATACATACATTTTTTGTTGACATATTTGTTTTTGCCTTCGATTTACTGTCTGTGCGTCCTGTAACTGATCAATGTGTGTGTGTGTGTGTCTGTCTGTCAGGCAGCGGAGGGACACAGAGACTCCAGAGAATGTCTTCTACTTTGTTGACCTCCAGAGACACAACGCTGAGATTGCCGCCTTTCACCTGGACAGGTACGCTGGCCCCTCCCCCTCAAAAGTGCATCACAGTTTCATACTTCTCTCTACGTCGGCTATTTTTTATTGTCCTTCCTGTGCAGCTTCGACCTTCAACATTACGTCTGTCCTTCTATATATCAAAGTTATGATTTTGGCTCCTTGTAAAGACGGTTTTCCCTTGGGGCTTTTTAATTTAAAGGAACAAACTTCGATCGAGACGCATAAATACGACGTTGGAAGCTCCCAGACTGTGAACTGGCAGCCTGGCGGTTCGGTGGTTAGCACTGTTCTCTTCCCAGCAAGAATGTTCGAATCCTGTGCCAGCCCCTTCTGACTGCAGTTTGTATTTTCTCCCCCTGTCTGCCTGGGCTGCCATCAAAATATATATATATGTTAGTTTAATGCTCCTGCCATCGCCCTTGACCAAGGCACTAGGCGTCGCTTCCTGGATACCGCACGGCGGCCGCACACAGCTCTTAATAGTTGGGATGGGTGCACACAGAGCACAAATTGTCCTCTGGGGATTAATAAAGAGTAAAATTAGCTCATTCCAACACACGGGCCCACTTTTGACCACAAAATCAAAACTATTATTATTTTCCGGGGGCGATCATTTGTTTAAACTCGGAAAAATGTCCGGTATTTTATATCATCATCAAATAGGAAACCCACACTAAATGCAGATGTTTTATCCGAAGGACAAACGCTTCAATAATGGCACATCTGGAATGGACTGGATCGTCAAGTGCCTATGCTAAAAAAGACAGATGTTCGCTAAATATAAATAAATGACAAGAACATAACAGCACGGGGATCCAAACGTCACACGGAGCTGGTTTAAGTAAAAACAAGTATCGCTGTGGAAACTGTGGTACAAGTCCAGCGTTCAAATTTTTACTCAAGTAAAAGTAATTCAAAGATTTGAAGTAAATCTGAGATTGGAAATTCGCGAAATTTGCGAGAAGAAAACGTGAAAACTAGCGTCGTTCACACACTCTCCTCTCTTTCTCGAAAATATGCAATTTTATAATCTTTACGAATGTCCACGTATTTTCGGACAAATTTTTGAAATTTTTTTTCTTGCGAAACTGCGACTTTATAATGGAAGAGAATGGCCAAGTTTCGTTTTTTTTGGGGGGTCAAATGTGACTTTCTAGCCTCTGTAAACTACACTCTGTAATTTTGATTTCGACCTTTATTGGCCCAAAACGCCGTCGCAGAGAGGAATGCAGAACCTAAGCCGCTCCTCCTGCCCACAAAGACGTCAGCCATCCTCCGAGGAACTGCGACACCTTTTTCCAGAATGTTTTGTTCCTTGGCTGATGAGCATAAATACGTCGGCGAGTACAGAGACACAAATGAGTCTTTGTGTACTTGCAGATTAGCTGAGGTGAGGTGAATCACTCACAAAGGCAGTAATCTGAGCCAGACGGTGTCATTAAGAAACCGCACACCGTGACGAGTCATCGCCTCACCACACGACACCGACAACAGGAGCGCCACGTCAACAATTAGACTCGGCGTTATGAAAGTATCCTCCAAAATCCATGCACCCATAAAGCTCCCGCAGTAATCATCTCTGACTCACGGCTGCTCCTCGCTGTGTGGATCCCTTATCATTATCTCTCATAATCAGCAGTTGGGGAATGCCGACGATTTGAGAAACAGCAATTGGGCCTCACACGCTGATTATTGTTTGATTACTGTTATTGAGACGTGACTGAAATATGAGATGCGAGACACACGAGACTCGCACCAGGTGGATACGAATCTTTGACAGGGGTCGGAGGGAGACATACCTGAGAAACACCAGAGAAGAGGAGCGATGAGACTGCGATTTTTAAGGAGGTCACATGGGTTTGTGTTATGTAACTGGAGCATCAAGGGCGAGCGTTCTTCTTCTGACTTGTTATTATTACTTGTTATTAGAATCCTGGATTTCAGGAGGGTCCCCCCGGTGGCTGGCAGGCTGGTGAACGTCACCGGAGAAATCCTCCACGTCACCTACAACGAAGACCTGCGCAGCGTCTTCTTCGTCTCACCTGGTAAGACTTAGGATAAAACCTACTTTCTCTGGTTCTGCATTTAATGGACATAACAGCTGGTTGGAGGAGAACCACTCCCACGATTCCATGAGAAACACACTCATCCCCCAATGGAAAAGATTAAGGATTGAAAAACACCTAAGGAGACAAAAATGACCTAAAAAAATGACTGAGAGACAAGGGGGCGGGGTCAGTCTGACAGCAGGTCTGATTCATGGTCGCTTTCTTCCTGTAACTCGCAGCCAGCAGGCAGTAATCTGTAGGTCATTAAAGGTCAACAATGTTGTCATCTGACACAGGATTGGCTGAGTCATTTTCCCGGGAACGTCAGGTCAGACACCGTCTTACAGGGACATGAGTGTCTTGACTTTTACAACAAAAACAACATGGAACACTGTAGCTGTGTGAATGTTGTTGTTGTTGTTGGTGTTTTGTTTTTATCAGCTACTGGATGACTTGTATTTCCTTCATGATTAATAAAGTATCTGTTTGTCTGTTTGTCTGTCTGTCTGTCTGTCTGTCTGTCTGTCCTCCATATGTGTGAACTGGAGGTATTTTTGTTGGCTTTGATGTTTGTGTCTGTGGTGATACGCGTGGCCATGATGAAGAGGCGTGTCTCCGTATCTGCATGTTTAACTCATTTGCTGTTTTTTTGCTCCGCTTCCTTCCAGCGAACAACACGTGTTTCTTTGCCAAGTGCCTGTACGTGTGTAAGACAGAATACGCAGTGTGCGGGGGTCCCGATCTGCTGGAGGGCTCCCTGTCTGCTTACCTGCCGGGCCTCAGCATCGCTCCCAGGATCTCCATCCCAAACCCCTGGATACGATCCTACAGCTTCACCAAAAAGCAAGAGTAAGAGCTGAAACACGACAAAAGAAGATGGGTCCATTATCTGCAGGAAGACGGTTTCTCTGTCAGGTTGTCTTTAAATGCAGCACTCGGATTTTACTGAGATTATTTGGACTCGGATTATTCGGAGCTGATTCCATTTGAAGGCAACATTGCCAACATTTTGCCAATTTCTTGAAAACTAAGACATCAAACTTAATGTAAAAAAAATTCTGGCATTTTTGTGCAATTGAGCCCAGATCCAGATCCTGATCCAGACATAGATCTGGACAGGGTCCAAGTACATCAACAAGCAGGCCTGTGCCTCTCCTCTTCTCAACTCTAATCGTTGTGATCTCGCATAAATCTGCTGGTGTGTGTGTGTATGTGTTCCGGTTCAGGTTCAGGTTCAGGTTCAGGTTCAGGTTCAGGAGTCACCACATAACAAAAGAGGCGAGAAACCGGCAAATAACACCAAAGTTTGGGTTTCAGTTAAAGTGAGATGGTTTGAGCTTAAAATGAAGGAACAGCAGATTTATTCTCATAAAGATGAAAAGTTCTGAATATCAGAGCCTAAAAACAGACACCAGGCTCATCTTTACCTCCATGCTGCTCTGGTTGTTGCGTTCGCTGTCTGCCGTGTTTTTCCCGCTCACAGATACATTTCAGACTAGAGTTCACACTCTGTACCTCATTTGTTGCTGCTTTTGGTCCTGTTTGTCGCCTAATGATGACATCATAGAAGAGACGGACCGACAAGGCGTTGTTGGGGAATGTAGGAAAACCACAGCAGAAGTTACGAGGGAACTCAAACTCAAAAAAACAAAGATAAACAAGTTTCCACTGAATGCCTCTTTTATGCTGTTTTTGAGCTCTGCTTGGTTCTCCGTTTGTTTTTAAGGTGGGAAGTTAATCCGTTCTACTGTGACAGCATAAAGGAAATCTATCCCTACAACTCAGGCAACAGGCTCCTCAACATCATCGACATGTCCATCTTTGACTTCCTCATGGGTGATTTATTCCTCTTTTACTCTGAGAAAGCGTTCATTTTATTGATCCATTTATTCATTTGACCTGATGTCTTTGGGTTCCAGGTAACATGGACAGACACCACTATGAGATCTTCACCAAGTTTGGGGACGAAGGATTCATCCTCCACTTGGACAACGCCAGAGGGTGAGATGGAAAGAGAAGACATGACGCTGGATTAATCAGCATTTCTGTCTCTTTGCTGATGCCTCGTTGGTGTTTTGTGCTTTCGTGTCCTCTGTCCAGGTTTGGGAAGCACTCCCAAGACGAGATGTCCATCCTGGCTCCTCTGTCTCAGTGCTGCACGTAAGTGATGGGCAGGAGAATCAGCATGGACGTCAATGTTTCTGTACAGTGAGATGGAATAACAGTTAGAGGGACGGACGGATGAATGGATGAATGGACGGAGGAGAAGGTGGATTGACTGATGAAACTAATAGATTTTATTTGAACTGATTTGAGTTGTTTCATCACATTTTCTCATATAAAGAGTGATAGAAGTTTTTAGTTGTAAAGCCTTTCGACGGCCAAAATGAAACTAATTTGACACATTTCATTGGGATGATCAGACATTAAAGGAGGCAACAAATGAAAGTAGCAGCAGGTGAAAGGGTTTTGGAGATCAATGACTTCACAGATAAAATCATTATCCTCTCCAGATTCCAGATTGTGCCTCTGTTGTTCATCCTGTCCCCTCTTCCTGTCCCCTCCCTCCACAGGATAAAGCGCTCCACTCTGCTGCGGCTCAAGCTGCTGGCTCAGCCTCAGTTCAGGCTCAGCGACGTGATGAGAGAGTCCCTGGAGGCCGACGCCCTGCGGCCCATCCTCACCGAGCCACACCTGTCAGCGCTGGACCGCAGGCTGCAGAAAGTCCTCCGAGAGGTCCAGCACTGCATCCGGAAGCTGGGCAAGGACGAGGTGGTCACGGAGGACTTTGTCAGGTCCACAGATAACCCACAGACGGCCGAGCAGGTCACCACAGAGAGGACAAGTGCCAGGTAACAGAGGAGGACAGGGACGTGGACAGGGACATGTCTCACGGCTGCTCTACCTGCCACAGAGGATTTCAAGTTGAAGCAAAGACTCTGAAGACTAAAAGGTCCTCAGGAGAGGACAGGAGAGAGGAACCTGACAGGGATTTAATCCTGGTTCGGATGCCGATCACACAGGGAGCGACCTTTGACCTTCTGTTCCTCACGCTCACGTTTTAAATTCTCTTTCAATGTGTGTGTAAACCAGCACATAAACTACACGCGGGCAGTAAGAGGTTAACGTTGGGGATTAGAACAAGCACTTCCTGTTCACTGATGGAGACTAAAATCAGATGTGGATTCATCTGCGTCCGTGTTCCTTCTCCTGAGGTCGTAATCATCACGGGGTGACGGGAATCCAGCAGGAAATCAACGTCCGGGTTTAGAACTTTAAAGTTTTGGTGCTGAGTTTGTGTTGTTCCATCCATCTCACGTTGAAAACAATAGAACTTCCTGCTTTTGGTCCGCTCGTCCACCTCAGACCACCGACGTGTGAATCCAGCATAACGCCAGAGGTTCTCAAACATTTTAGAGGAGCAAAGCAAAGCCTGGAAGCAGCACCACATCACCAGAAACCAGACCTGAGTCTTGAGCCTCGAGAACCACTGGTTTATGCTCCTACATGTACAGTTTGAATGCTTTTTGCATAGTTTCACCCCGGTGTCACCCTTCAAACTAGGGCTGGGCAGCATGAGAGAATAAAGAGGATTATTCTCTTCGAGGTGACGGATTAACTGTAATTTATTTTAAGGACTCTGCTTCGTGTCTTCGTTGCCCACTGGCTCTCCCAATCAGCGGTAGAGGTGCCACGCGTTGTGAAACACGACAGCTTTCCAACATAAGGCACGGAAAACTACAGTGGACAGAATAATAATGAATGTTTGTGACTTCAGTGCTGATTTGTGTGTCCGTGTGAAGTTCAAAGTGGAAATAAAGTTATTTTGTGTGGAGGGAGCAATTTTGTGAACTGTGAAGATGCCACTTAAGAAACACAAGTGTAAGTTTGTGTGTGCATGTGTGTGTGTTCGTGCTGAAAATTGCTGCTTATTAAACAGCCTTTAAGTTTCCTCCACCCCGTTTTCCAGACTTCTAATCCGGATCTGTCTCATCCGAGCCTTTAAACGCGTTTACGACATCACCCCAAACAGACGCGTGGTTAACCTAAGCCGAGTGCAAACTGTGTGTCACCTGAAGAATTCTAAAGCAGCCGACTCAGCACTTACAGGTCTATGTTTGATGTGAAGTAAACAATTTTTAACAGACCTAAAGGTTCAGAATCAAGAGAGCTGAAGGTTAGATGAATGAGGTAAGTGCATAAAAAAAGATTTAAGAAACAATGAAAATACGATTATTCAGGAAATTAATGTTTCAAAAGTAGTTAAATAACGTTTGTGTGCATTAAAATACTGTATGTTGACATCAGGCATTTCTGCAAAGAAGATTTCCCCCTGGTGGCCAAATTTCATATTACACAATTACACTTCCTTTCAGGAGTAGAAGTTCCCAAACCAAACCAAACATTCCACCCAAACCCTCTACACCTACAACTCATCTATAATCTGAATAAATCACGTGAGCACAATCACATTACCATCATATGGCTGTGATGACATCATTTGCAGTGACACAATCAAAGCAGAGACACGATGCCTCGAATAAAAAGGACAAAAACAAATTATTTTTGACTTTTTATTGCTTAAACTGCCATCTGGAACAATCTATACCAAAAGGATAAACGTGTTTGCACATACAGGAAGTCAAACTGAATACAGGGTAGAATAGAAAAACAATGGTCCTCTGATCACCTGCAGCTGTGCGCTGAAGGCCTAACAAACTCACTGACGGTCAGGCTAGCAGGAGTGACTGACGACTACCGTAAGCCCAGGTAAGGTCGGCTAAGGCAAACCGGGACGACTGCAGTGGCTAAGAGTATTTCGGACTAAAACAGATGACGATGCTGCTGCTATTTACACGAAAACGATATGCAGACCAAACTGCGTCAAACCCTCGCCCCCCCAAAAGGCGTTGATTCCTGCAGACCAGGATAAAATGGATGTGTAGTCGTACAAACTAATCCAAAGTGTATGACAAACAGATGAAGAATAATTTAACAACTGGTGTCCATTGGCAAACATCCTCATCGCTCTAACCTGACTACCCTGCAAACGGCACCAAAATCAGACATTTTCGGACATCCTTAGCGCGTAGGAGCGCTCAAGAATGGAGATGCACTGTAACATGAAATGGAAAGAAAACAGCTTTCCAGCACAGACGACAGTTTACAGATCATTTCTGTGAGGCAGGAATGAAGCCCGTGACTTAGCAAAGGTCTTTCAAAATAAGACAGACTTAATATTTGATGCTATCTAGATAGAAGCAGTTAAGCTGGGGAGTAACAAACCAAATATTTGACAAAGCTCCTGCTTCTGCACGCACCCACAGGGAAACGTTATTAATACACGCGTGCGCCCATTCATACTGGATCACCTAAAAAAAATAAAATCATGCTGAGTAAGCATAGAGAACGGATCACAAGCTACTCTGATGAAAAGATGGTCAGCGTTTCAATAGGCAGAAGCAAAGATGCGCTTTAAATAAATATCCGCTCGCCCTCTGCCTGCTAAATGCTTCTTATCTTCACTCTGTCGGTTCGCCCGTGATGCTTAAATGCATAAATACTTCACATGTCCTGAATCCATAAGCTATCTAGTTTTTTTTTTTCAAAGACTTCACTTCAATAAACCTGTAAATTACCAATCTGACTTATTTTAAAAACGTTTTTGCACAATACAATTACATACTGTTTTGTCAGTTGACAGAAGAAGCATTTATTTACTTTGTGGCACTGGACACCTAAAATAGAATTTATGGAAAAATAAGTGTTTACAAAAGACAGATAAACATATTTTTTTTAAAGATCAACATCACTCCAAACCATAGCCAAAACATTAGTTTATCTTTTAGTCAATGATGATAACATATCTATAATCATTTGAACTATACTATGATAACATTTTGATTACAAACCATAGCAGAAGAGTGACCAAGTTATTTGGTATATACTGAAAAAATCTGAATACTGAAATACACGTAATACTTTTTTTTGTTGTTTTTTTGTTTTTTTTTCTCAGAGTAGTCAAGGCAGTTCTTGTACGGTTGCACTACCGACTAGAGGACAAACGGGGTCAAAACTACTTCCTGTTTGGAGCTCCGTAAAAGTATGGAACAGAACGTGCAATGCATTTCCACAGCTATGCATCTTTGCATTGTGATAGTAATCAACATTTGGCACTAGCCTGGTAGCTGCACAATAAAATAGAAACATTGTACAGACTCTCTCAAACTAAGCAAAACCGATTCTTCATTGACCGATCAAAGGAAACCAAAAAGAACAAACGGAGCGCAACCATCGTTTATCGCAGCTTTAACACAGAAACGAGATCCGAGTCAATCGTACGCTTCCTGCTTGCCACTGTTTCTTGGTTCTGCCTTACACTTTGTGTCTGACAAAGCTCTCCGATGTCTCGAAGGGAAACTCTTAAACCAGGAAGCAGCTGTCCTCTGTGCACTCTACTGTACCAATCTACCACATAAACCTGTAACAAATTCACCAAGAGCGCCAAATTCTCCGTGTTAAGTGATTGTCTCATCAGTTTGAGACCCTGAAGTCTTCCAGATCTCATGACAATCCTGCTTTATCTTGAGGGTTCAGTCTAAAAGGAAAGAAGCATAACCAGCAAATACATATTGAACAAAGGTAACATGTAATGTAACTGTGCCTACAAGGTAGCGTACAGCAGCTGGTACAAGCGCTGGTGAATGGCTAAAAAGTCACTTCTACGTGACTGGTAGTAACAACAAAATCAATCTGTGTCAACAAAAAAAAGGGGGAAAGCAAATAAAAAGAAGAAGAAAGTGACGTAAAGCAAATTGCATTGGTGGACCCTGGGTCTAAGAGGAGGAAAGAGGGACATGTGGGAGGGTAGAGACGCCCCCCCTTTCAGACAGAGAGCGAGACAAAGCTGTTGTACTGTTGGATGTTTCGTTTGAGAATGTCTGAACAGGGGCCCAGGACGCGCTCGAAGCGAGGCCGGTCCAGCTTCACGCACTTCAGGGGGCCGCGGGCGACCACAGTGGCGGCGCGTGGACGGTTCATCAGCAGAGCGATTTCACCTGGACGACGGACACGAGAGCACAAAATGAATCACAAAAGAAGTCAGTTAAACACACAAAAAAAAGTCTGGGCGGAGGATGTCTGAGCTCTTACCAAAGTAGTCAGATGGTCCTAACCTCCCCACTTCCACAAACTCCTCGTTCTCTGAGCGACGCTGCAACACAGCTGCAGAACCCTGAGGAACACACACACACACACACACACACACACACACACACACACACACAACAGTGCATGGGGACCAACTCCAGATCTTCTGCCTAGTGGCTTAGTCAAGGGCAAAACCTGGAGTAACTA
>OMNV01012688.1:21369-76363 GCA_900303265.1 Brotula barbata
TGGGATGGAGTTTCAGGACGCGGGCGAGGGCTCTGGAGGGCACCGAGCCTTTATCTGCGCTTCGTTCAACCAGGACACCACGTAAGCGACCTACGAGCTGGGCCCCGCATGAACCCAGTCTTCTCGATGCACCTGACTGTTGCATAATTCTTTTAGGTCGCAACAAAATCTGTATTTACTCAGGGGATTACCGACACAAACGAGGGTGGTGAAGCTGTGTGTTTTGTTTGACACTTTAGACACATAACACAGGCTTCATGTCATTAAAAGTTCCAGATTAGACGCTTAACATGAAGTAGGCCACTGTGTTAATCTGTAAAGCCTGACAGCTACTGACTAAAAATCTGCCTGCTGTGTAAATGATACACAGCATTTTACAAATTAGAATTGCATCTAAGGCAAACTTCCAGCATTCTGCTCATTTAAGCACTTACAGTCTCAACATACAAGATTCACACCTGTGCTGTCCATTGAGGCTTAATGGTCAGGTCACAGGCTAAAGAATGAGTAAACAGACAATTCTATTAAAACTCACAAGTAGTGTGTCCCCCCGCAAATATCTCACCAGTCTCTTTAAAACTTTAAAACCATTCAGGTGGACCAACCGGTCAACCCGGCCTTTACATCTCCTTTTCTGTGTTCTTCTGAGTTGTAGACATGATAAGGTGAGCTGCTGTGGGGCAATTAATTAAGCCCGATTTACAGCTGCGTTCTTTAAATGAGATAAAAGTCCCAAAGAAATCGAGCCGTCACAACAACCAAGAACTCCAGATGAGGTAAAACCTGGATCTGACCTGGACATTGCCTCCTGGTCCAAATATTGGCAAAGCACGCCTTCAGTTATCTGTCAAGCCGTAAAAAAAAAAAAAAAGAGAGAAAAAGTCACCTCATCTCACTCCACCCAGACACAGCTTTTCCCTTAACGACTGCTTGTACCCACAGCCAGTATTATTTACTGTATAACATTACATATTACACTACGTCCTTGAATTTCATTTCCTGGTCTGTGGAGCTATACACTTGGGATTGTATGTGCTTATGTCCATGTTTTTGTTTTCATGTTTATAATGGAATATGATGCATTCAGCCACCCCCTCCTTAACAAAATCCTCCAAATGTGGTTCCAATTTCACTGCAATACCAGCTGACGCTATGTTGACAACAATGGAATTTTCCATTGTGTCATCATGGATGTGTGGTTAACCTATGCGGGTGTCTGTCTGTATCATCATGGATGTGTGGTAAATGTGTGTGTGTGTGTGTGTATACGTTTGGCACACAGATCTCTGTCAGTGGGAACCAAGACTGGATACCGGCTCTTTTCAGTCACTGCAGTGGACAAAATGGACTGCATCCATGAGGGAGGTAAGAAAACACAAATGCACTACTTACATGTGAATAGTAATATACTATAATAATGTTATTATCAATATATTAGTAAAATATAATAAGGTACAATACAAACTACTATATAAATATATAATTTACAAGAAATATACAGTATATGACATTGAGTAATAGAAGGCGATCACCATCAAATATAACGATGTCACACAACAGCATCTCCCCCCAGGACAGTGATAGGAGTAGATACAGGATTATTTGAACTGTGTTAAGCGTCACCTTGGGTGTACAAAGTTTCCAGCAGCTTAAACAGCCAACGGTATGTTTGTTCTGCAGCAAACGCTGGGTAAATACAGAGAAATGCAACATAAGAGAAAAAGTCCAGGTTCAGTTTGAGGATAACAGCTCGACAGTCTTTCTCAAGTATTTGGCTGAACATTTGAATGTTGGTAGCTTTTCTAAATACCCAGTATCCCGAAGTATCCCAAGTCTTTCCTGTCCATCTTCCAGTGGAGTGCCCAGATGTGTATATCGTGGAGCGTCTGTTCTCCAGCAGCCTGGTGGTGGTGGTCAGTCTGTCCACGCCGCGGCGAATGAACGTCTATCACTTCAAGAAGGGGACAGAGATATGCAACTACAGCTACTCCAACAACATCCTCTCTGTCAGGCTCAACAGACAGGTGAGAGCACAGCCCGCTTTGGGAAACAGCAGCTGTGCTATAAAGAAAGAGGCCAAACTCTTTCTAGCCACATCTAATCTGTAAAATGTGAATACATGTGATACATTCAAATCATTATCTAAAAAAATCACGTCATCAGTTAAAGCAACAGAAATTTTCAGCTCATTTAGGTCTGAATTTGGGTACTTATGTTGTCTTTTACAAGTTATAGGAATCTGGAGTTAGAACTTTTTACAGGTCTTTGAAAGGACCGCTATGGATCCATGTTTCTACTGCTATATATTGACGCAATGAGTTTTGCACACCAAGATAAAAGCAAAACTATCTGTCTAGCTACAGTATCTTCTAGATTCCCCAAATAGAAATTTGTTGCGCCACGACAACAATACTTTTTTTGCATCAATTTCTGCATGCACCATTCATTTCCGCAACATCTCTCAGCTACTTTACATTGTGAAGGGATATTGCACAAGATGTATCTAATCTGAGAAGTCACTTGGAGATTACAGCGGAATAGAGATCCTTAACAAAATGTTAATGTTTTAGGGTAATATGTCATAGGAAATATTTTGAGGCACCGGTGAACATATCGATGTCAAACTAAACTTAGAACTTCATACATGTAGCATTTTTAGGAGGCCATTGACATGTTCCAGGAAACATGTTCTGTGGATCCATAAAGGTCCACTCTGTGGATTATGCACCAGGAAAACGAATGTTGAATGTCTCAATTTATAAAAAAAACAACCCAACAGTGTTAACATAAATTACCTGAAAAACAAGTTGGCAGCGCTTTAACATCTTTGGTTCCATATCAACGTCCCACAGCGGTTGGTGGTGTGTCTGGAAGAGTCCATCTACATCCACAATATCAAAGACATGAAACTGCTCAAGACCCTGCTCAACACGCCCATCAATCCCTCAGGTACACTCATTTGGATGCCGTGAAACGTGGAGCGTATGTACACACCGCTTATTTACATTGATTTTTAATTTACCTTCCATCTTATTGGCATGGTTTCCAGTAGCAAAGCAACAAAGGCCAATTAGGGCACAGACAAGCAGTAGTTTCGTCAGAAATAGGCATAAGATAGTAAAATATTCCATGGTCCATATTGAGGTATTAAACATGTCCCTCTCTACCTCCTGATAGGTCTCTGTGCTCTGTCCATCAACCACAGTAACTCCTACCTGGCATACCCTGGAAACGCCACAATCGGGGAGATCATAGTCTACGATGCTAACAACCTGGTGAGTGCACAGTAAACCCAGCTGCAAGCAGGATGCTTTACAACTGTCGTCATTTGTTTGAGAATAGGGGAAAGAAGTTGAGTGTTTCGTTGTGCTTGTTTACCAGACCACTGTGACGCTGATCCAGGCCCATGACAGTCCCCTGGCAGCTCTCACCTTCAATGCCTCTGGCACCAAACTAGCCAGCGCTTCAGAGAAGGTGAGATACTTAAATCCCTCCTCACTCTGATTCTTTTTATCCTTCCTCCCCTTTCCTTCGTCATTACTCTTTGTCTCGTCCTTTTCTCCTCTTCAGGGCACTGTTATCAGAGTCTTCAGCATTCCTGAGGGACAGAGACTGTTCGAATTTCGCAGAGGGATGAAGAGGTTAGCGCTCATGTTCAACTAAAACTTAACAGTAATCCGTCACAGAAAAAAAAGACAGAAGGAAGTTGTGAAATGGCAGAATATTTACACTGAATTTTAACTGTCATTTTGTTCTCTATTTTGTGTGTGTGTGTGTGTGTGTGTGTCAGATATGTTAGCATCAGCTCGTTGTCCTTCAGTGCAGATGCTCAGTTCCTTTGTGCCTCCAGCAACACTGAGACAGTTCATATCTTTAAACTGGAGCAGCACAGCCCCGGGTAAATATGCAAAATGGACCAGTCCTTGATGAGCGAATGAATGTCAGCCATGTGCCCGCTAGAAGAACAAATTGTGGGAAATTGCTTTTTTTAAATGTGAAAATTTATATTTGGTTTCCAGTCATATAAATATGAGAAACGCAAATAAATTGCCATGAACGGGCAACAACAATTGTTTAATAATATACATTAATTTATTTACTATATGAAGTGATTAGAATTGTGTAACCATGCAACAATATTTGGAAAATAAAAATGGGACCAACGATTTGCTTAAAGCAAAACTCTTGCTTTAAGCAAACTCTTTAACTCTTTCAAGTCATTTACATTTGAATAAAAACTGGACCCAAATAGAGCTGCGTTGCACTATAATGGATGTATTGCTTGTAAAATCAATTTTCTTTGGGCATTCCTTTGTATATGTACTAGTTAATACATAAATGACTGGCAAATTGTCATTGTCATTGTCAATGGCTGCCTGGGGTGGGGAAATATATTCAAATATTTTTATGAACTGTTTTAAGTGCTTAAAATATCAAGTACCCATGATTTGCAAGTTGCAAAACCCTAGGATGATGTCTGCTTTGTTTGCTCCTAGTCGAGAGGAAGAGTCCCCTACTTGGTCCGCGTACGTGGGGAAAATGTTCACGGCGGCCAGCACCTACTTGCCCGCCCAGGTGTCAGACATGATGCATCAGGACCGAGCCTTCGCCACCGTACGACTAAACATGTTCGGCTTGAAGAACATCTGCGCCCTGGCAACGTAAGACAGAGCGAGATGCAACAGGGACGCTTTTACAAAATGTTTACAATGTGTGTGTATTTTTTTTCCATGTGTTTGTTGATGCGCTCTTCAGGATTCAGAAGCTGCCTCGCCTGCTCGTGGCGTCCTCAGATGGGTATTTCTACATCTATAATGTGGACCCGCAGGATGGAGGGGAGTGTGTCCTGGTCCAAAAACACAGGTGTGTATGTGAGCGTGTGAGACACTGAAGGTGCGCTCCTTGATTTTTGTTGTCAATTAAAATGTAACATTGGATTATGTTTGTGTCCTACAGGCTGTTTGACAGTGATGAAGACCCGAAGGAAGAGAAGGAAGAGGAGAAACTGGAGGACGCCGTGCCCCAGCCAGCCAACCAATCATACGCTGCCACAGTTGCGCTCCCTTCAACACCGCCCTCCTCCACCACTCTCATGGGTAGAGTATTACACCCTGATCACTTGATAAAAACTGTCTAAAGATGAAACAAGACACTCTTTGTTCTGCCTGAGGGCTTTGTCACACCTAAAATCTATTTGCGCCTCTTAGTAACTTACTTCACTCTAGTATTCTCTGAGCTTGTCCAACGTGAGTGACTTCTTTTGCAATGTCGATACTTCAATTATTATTATTATTAAATAAATTGTTTAAGAAAAACGTATCCTTTGTGGGAAATGTAATCTCTCTCTATTATATTCATTTGCATATTAGACAGAATATTCATACAGCCTCTTTTCCCAGGGTACTCTGAGGACGGCGGAGCTCAGAAGGGTGAAATCATCCCGGAGCACGAATTCGCTGAGAGCCCCGTCTGCCTGGATGACGAGAATGAGTTCCCTCCAGTGGGCAACCAGAGTAACTGACCAACACTCCCACACCCACAACCATTAGACTTATTTCATGCAGGGAGGACAGACACCACCGCCCTCCCACACAACCCTGCTGGCTTTGGGTCACATCATGCCTGAGCGTTACTTCCTTTCCTTCCTTATACCTAAAAGGAAACAAAACGAAAACTCTCAAGGTGGATTCACAGAGTGTCCAAAGATTTCCCATCATCTCCACTTACAACAGACAAAAGTCTTCAACACAACAATGACTGCACACAGCTAGACACGTCATCCCTCCATTGTAAACCTTTAAATCTTCTCGAGCAACTTCATTAATATTAATGAATAACGTAAATCGTTCAGGAGAGTCTTTATTTGTCCAGTGACAGTATGTAGTAAACGTGCTTCTGCTCAAAGCTAAGGAAACGACAGGCGGGCCTGACCTGTAGCCGACAGAGAGAGACCATGAGACCAGATTCACAAAAATTCCCTTAAAACAGATTGAAGAAAATCAATATCTACATCTTTTAAAAGCACAGCTCAGAATCTTCCGCTTATACTTTTTACTGCCTCTCGCAAGTGTATTAGATCATCTAGCTGATAAAATTCAGCCAAGGCAAACGTTGCAGGGTCATCGCTCTAATTGTGTTGTTTTGGGGACTGTATCCCCTTCCATGCATATGTATGCAATGTTAATGCAGGAAGGAGTTGATCCAACCTGGAGGATCGATTACACTCGCAATACACAGCAATATGAGCATACGTGTAAAATTCCTAAATAACCCTTTAAAGTAGCTCTTAATGACAATAATCAAATACATTTCAGAACTATATATGCACTGTACATTACTTAATGTCTTGTCAAATATAGATATAATTTAGATAAATATAGAATTTAAGGATAATAAAACAGTATTAGAAACCCTTAAAGTTTTTGTGTGTCTGGGTCCTGGTAAAATTACATGTAAGAGTACTCAGAGAATAGATTAGCAGAACAACAGAAGAGAATTCACTAAACTGCTGTTAGTTTGGACACGAAGTAGCTTTTGGACATTAGACTTGTGACAAAGAATTAAAAAATATTTGATAGAATTTTAATTTTAATGGCTTAAAATGAGGCCAACAAGCACCTTCAGATCTGTCATAAGGCCACTTTTGTAAATCCAGCCCCAATATGTTTTGGAGCTTCTCAGTGGGCATTAAATTGAACACTTCAGGCTGACACACTATTTATGTCCTAATACATGGTGTAAGGATTACATGACTCGCCGATGCAGCTGTGATGCCAATTATAGTAGCAGCGAACGATACTACAAACCTGTAGTATCACAAATGTGACTTGATAATGTGTGTGGAAGTGTTGGCACAGTGGGGAGGAGCAGAAAGCAGCTGAAACGTGAATGGCATGAATTACATGATCGTGAGCTGTACATGACAAAGTTACAGATCCTTGAATTTCTGTGATATCCTGAAACATCTTTTTATTTACTTCACATTACATTTTTAACATGTATATCAAAGGTGTTTTTACTTTGAGACATGATGTACTAAATATTCTTTTGGAATATATTTTGAGTATTACACATCGATGCATAGACATACCATGCAAAATATATATTCATTTTTTTTACTGTGTGTATAATGTGTATATAACATTTATACTGTATGTATACAGTAGTACTATTGTAAGAAGTAACAAGGTAATATACTTTGACTGATTTGCCAAAAGGTGGCGCTGTTAGAGCACCACTTCGTTGCATTGAGCTGTTTGATACTGGATGATGAAGCCAGAGACTCATTAAAGCTGACATGACATTCAGCCTTTTTCTGCTCTGCTGTGTTATTTTGGTTCAAACGAAAAGATGTAAGATATTTTGCAATATTTGAATCCTACATAAACTCTACGCAAATGAGTGATTAACTACCTCCTTGGTGGACACTTCAAAGGTTCCCAGAAGAGTCCCACAAATAGATCCATAAATCTTAGTACACGCATATATTGGAATGTTTTTAATGTCTCACAGCCTCACTTATCAATTTTTCCACTATTATTGACCTTTTAGAAACACTGTGACCCTGATTTCGTTGTACCAGCTGGCCAAAGTTCAGTTTGTGCTTGTTTGCACACACACTCCACCGTGTGAACATTGAACCTCCCCAAAAACATATCCTACCAACAAACAACTGACCACATCAAAAGGAGATATTTGTCTCATATCTGTCAGCTTACGTCTGCTGGCCTTGTCTTCTGTGTCTCTGTGTGCATGCGTTTTTGTACCCTTAGCCCTGTATGTGGCAGCGGCACACTGTCTGTTGGGGGTCACAGCAGGGGGCTGCAGACGGGTCTGTGGTGTAGTCTGCTGTGGACACGGATTGATCCGTGGCAATGTCCCATAACAGCTCCTCCCTTCTCCTGGCAATCCTCTCTGCTACTGCCTGGTACTCGGGTGTGCTGACCTCCAGAGGCGTTTCCTCATGCATATCATGATCCAAATCAAATATCAACGGTGGGTTATGGAGCTGCTGGCTTCCTGTTCCACCACCACATGCCTCTGCTGCACCTATAAGAGCAGGAAGTGTGTGTAACCAGGTGTGGAAATTTTGCTATGGACAAAGAGATCCTGTGTGACTACCTGTAAGATAGTAGCCTTTGTGTTTGCCAGTTCGAACTGTCTCCAAGTCTCCAAACTTCCCTGCGGCGCCACTGTTAGGATGGAAGAGAAACTACAAAAAGGGGGGGAGGGAGAAAAAGACACACGGCCGGATAACCACACCAGTATCATTTGACAAAAGATGCATTTTTTGAAACCATATTTTCAACAGTTTGTTTGTACCTCATGACCCGTCTGTTGACTGTGCAGGAGGATATTTGTGGCATCGATGCCATCATAACGTCTGCCTGAGGGAGGTGTTATTCCTGCCAGGGACAGTAGAGTTGGGAAGATATCCATACCACTGGGAAGAAAGGGGAGAGGAGGGGAAGCAGGAGAGGAGAGGAGGAGGTAAATTCATTTACTGCGAAGCAACACGAGTCAGCAACGGCATTTGGCTGCCAGGTGAGCCTGTAATGTACCACGATAAACAAAGAGCAGGTAAACCACCATGTCCAGTTAAGTGTGCATGCACACACAGTGGGGGGTGGGAATTGCTAGAGGCCTCCCGAAAATTATATTACAAAGATATTTAGTTGTTGATATGATATTACAATTTGCTACAATTACAACTGCTGGGATGCTGTAAATACTGTGATTTATTATTAAGATATTGTTCAGTTTTTCTAAACTTTTTTCTTAAAACAAATTCATCTTGCTTAGTAATTTAAGTAATTAAATTCAATAAAAGTCTGCAAACTTTGCTCAAGCTGAAAATAAATGCAGTCTGTCAACATTGTTTCAGGACGTAAGACATTTTGTCGTATAACTAGCTAAATGTGCAACGTTTTATAAAAATTGATGTATCGATTCTTCATCTATGTTACAATTCACAAATTGTCTCAAGAATCACCATTTGTTTTCCCACCACTAACATACAGTGCAGTGAACCACTGAAAATAATTAAGTACCTGAGTAGGGCGGGACTGGTGGTGTTGACAGGGATCCTTCCAGGCCAGTAGGCCACTGTTGGCACTCTATGACCCCCTTCCCAGGTGGTCTGCTTTGCTGTGCCGCCGCCTAACAAACACAGATGAAAAAAGTAAATTTTTGCTTGAGGCCTTGCCACACAATTTCACAATACATCCCATACAGCAGCATGACAAATGAAGAAGAACCAATTTTGATTGACTTTTATTTTACCTCTCTTGGTCTGCCACATCCCTTTGAAAGGTCCCACACTTCCTGCATATTGGCACTTGATCTCCCATGGACCATTATCACCTAACATGCACACATATTGTTAAACTCTATTAAAATAAGGCCTGGCATGTAACCACTCATTCCGCATTGGTGGTGTTAAAAGGCAAGAGCCTAAATACTTCAAATACCTGATTTTTGCAAGAACCATATGTTTGTGTATAATGACATCGAGAGAGACCTTGGATTTAAACCATATGGTTCAGCCCTTTACCCTTATTATTCCATTGACCTTTCATTTCTCCATCCGCGTTGTCACGTTTGTTATGTCTCATGTTGGGTTTCCGTTTTCTTTATTAATAATAAAATTAATAACTTACATTTATATAGTGCTTTGCTTTTTGTGTGGGATCTGAAATATGGGGATTAAAATTTTAAAAAGCAAGACTCACCAGTGAACCAGATGAGAGTGTTGTCTTTATCAGTATTATCAGATGCACTCTTTACTGCCCCCACCAGGCCGTCCATTTCTCGCAGGCTAGCCTCATACACCCTTCTGTCTTCCTGTTGGTGGGAGGTGGAGGCATCCAAAGGCAGCAGAGGCGCAAGGGGGACGTGCATGTGGGCCAAAGCTATGTAGAGCAGATAGGGCTGCCCTCGCTCCCTGCAAGGACAAATATTTCGATGTGAACTGGTTCTGGAAAAACAGATTCCCGGGCAAAACAATGTTTGCCTGAATTTTTCTTTGTAGTTACATGGACTTTGTAACTTCATGAGGTATCGGGAATCAAGTCTTTAGTGCACATGACCGAGAACCACTGCACTTGTTCACATGACCTCCTCGTTGTAGAATGAAGGCACAGTCCCATCACAGACAGCTGCAAACAGCAGGGCTTAATGATCTTCCTCTGATTATCAAAAAAACACACACACAAGGCCAGGTGTGTGTGTTTTTGTGTTCTACACTGTTGACCTATTACAGAGTACTGGAAAAGTTCAACAGCCTTACTACACTGTCAACAAATAAGTATCATTGACTTGCCATCTGGTCGGAATCTCAACATAACATGTGGGGGGCTTAAGTTTCAAACCTGGACACATGACCTGTAGTGAGTGTGATGCATACTAGTACATACTTAGTAGCTCAGTCAGCAGATGGTATTGTGACACGAAATTCCCACTTAGCTTCTGAAAAACGAGGGCCATCGTTTACTTCAAACACAGCGATGCAGGTTGCGTAACTCAACTCAATAACATCAGTGCCGATGGCCAAAAGCTGAGGGACACTTCAGTTCACTGCATATTTGCACTACAGCAATCAGTCAATGTCTCAAGCAGGGAACTGACACAATTCTGTTATTATGATGAAGAGGTTCATCATTCCTGTTTGTTTATGTAAGTCAATCAGATACATGGATTTTACATACTCCAAATGTCGCATTTCCACGTGTATTCTAACCTCCTCCAATGAGGGTATGTTTTGGTCTTGTTTTGCCCGTTTCTTTGCAGGATCTCTCAAGAAGTTACAGATGGATTTTAATGAAGGTTGGATATGATCCATTGAAGATCCCATCATATTTTGGTACCAGTCAGCCTGACGATGAGATTATAATAACTGCTTTCATCTTTTGCCAAAGAGATTTTGTAGCTCCTCCTACATTTTTAGCCCCATTGTCTCAAAACTTTGCACATTGTATGTAAAACTAAATGTTTTATATTTGTTTCAAAAAATTACACAATCTACCAGATAGTGTACTACAACAGCAACAGTAAATTTAATCTATAACTTTTGAACTGAACAGATAGCACAAAAGGTTGATGGTTTGTCATGAGCGGGGGTGGGAATGTCTGTGACCATGGTCCAGTCAATAACTTGTTAAATTTCATCACTGACAGACAGAGTCATAATTGCAGTACTCTTGCTCAGCCTTGGCAGAGGTGTCCCCTCCTTGTGGGCTTTGTAGTGGTATTAGTTTTGTACCTTGCATTGTGTATAATCCTGAGTGCAGTGGCTTTGTATTTATCTGTGAGTGTCCACAAGTCCAGAGGCTGCTGCACAATACTTCTGTTTTCAAGGAGGGGCAGGCCCACACTGGAATAACAGCTTCCATGTACACTCCTCTTCACTGTACTGCAGGAGAACAATAGCACGTCATCATAGCATAACAGGTGTGCTTGTGAATTTGTGTTTCAGTGTATAAACATAAGTAACAGTTAAGGTAAAGTAAGGTAAGGTAAGTGACTGGGCTTATATGCAACCTCATGCAATATGTGGCCTGATAAAACAGGGTACGTTCCAAATATCAACAAAATGATCCAGGCTTTGATTAGTATTTTGAATATATCTGTGCGTATATATATATATGTATCTGTATATGTGCATGTATATAACCTGTGAGGTAAAATCTAGCTGTGTCTTCACAAGCTCCCAAAGAAATACTGGGATTCTGCCATCCTCTCCTACCTTAATAACGGCAGATTCTGTGTCACATTTTCACGTACCTGAACAATGACATTCCAGCTGTGTCACAGGGGGGGCACGGAGGCAGATCATATCCTGGTTTGTCTGTACAGCCCAAGTCATTACTGTAAGGAACGCCCAAGTAATAGTCAAAACCTGCCCGAGAGACAGCAAACACAACAGAGCTATTTGTGGCTTTCCTGTTGTTGGTGTGTCTTCTTCATGTCTTTCTATGTACATTCAAAGACCATTCACAACACAACACAACACAACACAAAATTACCTGTTGGATTCATGTCAAAATTCCTGGGTCATTATGACTGCAGTCCTGTTTTAGAGCTTCTCTATTATCTATTTTAGATTTCCTAGATATATTTAAAGGGTTGAAGCCTTAGCTATAGCTGACCCCAAGAGACTTCTCATCTACTGAGTATTAATGTTTAAAAATAAGTATGATGCTTTTTGTTTGTCGACTGTACCGAGTGGTCTTTTGGACAAATACCAGCCTGGTTTTGTCAGAAACACAGCACAAACCTAGTAGTCCTAATGGTCTCAAAGGTGATTTTGATCCACACTGATAATGGTGAATTATCACTTCTCCCACTGCTAGACATAAGAGAATGCTTGGATACAGTTGAAAACATGTCAAAATGCCAGGTTTAGTTGGGGCTCACTGTAGCAGTTTCCATTCCATCATTCCGAGAGGTATTTTACATTTTCAGCTTCAAGCTTTGACCTTGACTATCTTCCATTCACCATGGCCGAACATTTTTACATAATTTTCTAGTGCAGGTTTTAAATGAAGTGCAACTAAGTCTATACACCTCCTGATACAAGACTGTTACATTTGGTTGGATCCTGGCAGGTTTGGAGTACAAATGTTAAAAGATTCTACTCAACCTCTGTTGGTCGGCCTGTATGCTCCATTGTGACCAAGATGCCATTTCCCTATCATGGCAGTGTAATATCCTGACTTCTGCAGTAGCTGTGGAAAGGTGACCTCAGACAGAGGCAGCCCTGCCACAGAGCCAAGAGCAAAATTGTGAGTCACCCCGTTTCTGAGGCCATAGCGGCCTGTCAGGATGGCGGCTCGGGACGGGGAGCATGTTGAAGCTGGAGAGTGGAAATCCGTCAATCTGTAAATAATTGACAATAATGATAAAAATTTCTAACAAATTAATGATTTGCGTTTATCACATGAAAGAATTAACCATGTACCTGATTCCTTGCTGAGCCATCAGGGTTAGATAAGGTGTGTTGTTTACCTTCACATTAGGTTGGTTGGCATCCAGGTCACCCCATCCTATATCATCTGCCAATATAATGATGAAATTTGGCTTCTTACTGAGCCTTTTGTCAACACTTTGTATCGCTGAATGAATTAGCAATCCACTCAGCAACATCCCAGATAGAAGGAGCAAAGTAAAAACCACTGCCATTTTGGGTCAAATCCTGCAAGCGCGAGACACAAGGAGAATATGTTATGCGTATGCAACGGTGGAAACATTACAATAACAATATAAATAACAAAACTGTATGTGCATGCATTGTTGGCACCAACATGGATCCATCGATGGCTCCAGGCTGTAAAATGTAAAGTCCTGTGAGCGATTGGATGTGATATACGACTATAAAAAACACTTATGGATGGGTTACATTCTAAAATGTTTAAGCGTCACTAAATCTGTCTGTCAGCTTTCATCTCAGTCATTCAGGTAGTAAATCAGCTGCATACTATGACCCCCCCCCACCCACCTAATCATAATTCTGGCTCAGGATGTGTATTGCCTCACGTTAGGACTCAGAATACATCAGTGTGGACTTGAAACTCTACTAAACCACGTCTTGTCTGTCGTCATTGTGATGGAAAAGTTCATATGAGCCAAAGCAGGGAGATCTCAGGAAATTGCAGATGTCTTGAGCAGAAGTATTTATTTCGTCCTGATATATATCAGTGAAAGTCACAATGTTAGTGTTAACAGAGCAAATGCCATCCCAAAATTTGAGGCTGTCATGGTAGTCAGTGCCCATTGTTTGTAACCTTGGACTTCTACACATGCCTGATCGTTGCTCTTACCCTAAACACGTGCCCCTCTATCAAAGGTCAGACTGTCCCTGGCCTTGGTTGTCGAGACATGTGGGCATAGGAATAGAGGTAGCCAAAGCAATGAATTGTTCTGGCTCCTGTGTGTGCCCTTGTACCAACACTCCTTTTACATCGAAGAGAGGAAGAAAAATTCCTTCATGTGTTATTTTACTTCGTCGTGATTGGAACCAGGTGTGATTAATTTACTCCATATGCAGCTCCTATGTCAGACCTCGACGTATAAGGAGAATCTTTCTTTGAACAGCCTCTCCTGAGATTCCTCCTGTTTTTCCTTTGTGTTAGGGTTTTTTTGTGGAGTTTTTCCTTGTCTTCATAGAGCCCTCTGGACTGGTTTGGAACAGTCATGGGTATGTGGGCCCTTTGAGACATTGTATGCGATATTGGGCTGTAAAAATAAACTCGACTTCATTAAGATATGCAATATTTGAAGTATTTAGAAAAGTAGCAGCATTTATTCCTCTTTGGTATGTACTGCATGACCAATCTTATTCTTCACTCTGATAGGTGAAGGAAGAGGGTGTAGTCTACTGCCTTCAACAGAAAGTTTTACGGTGCCTGTGAACATACTACTCATATTTTATCTAGTTAGGATTATCGAGGGTGCCTAACCCAAATAATAGAAAACAGGTCAAGATCAGTTTCTCCTCCAACACTCACTTTACAATCTACATCTAAAGGTTTTGTAGTGTACAAGGTATTGTATTCTCAGCATTATCACCACTAACTTGAAAAAACCCCAAAATCTAATCTGTTGTCGGTAGTTATGTAGATATAATCAAACAAAACTTTTTCTCCCCTGCAAGCATAGACTAGCAACCATCTTACCTCATATCAAGTTAAACCTGTATTTTGCCTATGAGACAGGTCATTTTACATATGCATACAAAACTTAGCAAACCAGACGCATCCACTCAATATCATCTTTATATCATCAAAACAGCTTGTTAAACGGCACATACCACTTATTCAACAACATATGGTATACATATGGAAATGTCTCAACCATTCTGGTTTGGGGTTGAGCACAGAACACAGCAAATTCCATAAGATTCTGCATCCATTCAGATGAGAAAGTGGATACAAGCAGCTGATATGATTGTGTTGGTACTCAACCTTAGAAACAGAAAGAGGAGCTCCAACATCAGGAAGGAGTTTCTGAAGAAAAGGCTACAGTTTTCAGACCATAAAGCTAAGTGTAAAAGGTAGAAAGTCCCTATCACCTATTGAGCTAAATTAAAATGACTCCAATTGGCCTAATATTGATACTATAAGGGCATTTTTCAAATATTTCGTCCTCTTCGTTCTTAACTTCAAGTCATGGTCAGTGATTCAAAGTGTTTTCACTGCCATTTGCTCCTAACTAGATTTTGAGCCATTTTGCCTTTCAGCACTGTTTGTTCTTCATGCCTGTGCCTACAATTTTGGCTCCATTGCAGAGACTTGCATGGAGGGTGGGGGGTGGCTACAGAGGCCGGAATCACCACTCCACTTAAGTACGTATTATTATAGTTATTACTTTTGTAGGAGCTGCTTTTATTGATATTAGAGTAATGGTTGTAGCTACTACAAAACTAATGAATCAGGACAGTAGAAAAGTAACCATGGTCCATATGGATGCTGGGTGGGGGGGGGTCTTAGCTCGGGCCATCTCCAAAAAGTGGAAGAACGACAAGACGACTGCACATTAACAATAAATATTTAAATTTTTGGTATTTTTAGTGATAAATTATGGAAGTTCCCTCACACATGCTCGCACACAAACACACACACTTTACATTAAAACTCCACACTCCGATTTAAGGGGCGTCGGAGGGGGCCTGCGGACGGATTTACAATCCGCAAGTAGATCTCTCTCTCTCACCCCGCGGCTTTTCCTACTTCTCCCTTTTCACGTGAGGGAGGAGCGTACACAAGTAACTACTGGGAAGTGTGTGTGTGAGGAGGTCTGTGTGTTGTGTGTGTGTGTGTGTGCGTGTGTGTGTGAGTGTTTACACGTGTGTTCGGACATTTGAACGAGTCGCCACCATGGGGTCGTAGACTTACCTTTCGTTGACACCGCGCGGTTAGAGTGGGACTACGGTGGGACACAAAGGGACTATTTTCTCACGAACAGGTGAGACAAAAAAGCTACTTCATGACTACTTCACTGCAAGTGCTTTAGTTTTATTTGTAATATCTAACTTTTTAAAATCATTTGTGTGTATATAGGCTTTAAACAAGTACTTACAAAGTGTGATTTGGTCTGTGAACAGCAAAGTCACATTTACCACAGAGCTCGTGAGCCGTCGCACAGACATTGCGTCAGCCCCCCCCTCTCTCCCTCCCCCTCTCTCTCTCTCTCTCGCATAGTAAATATGATCAACATAATCAAAGTAATTATAGTTGGAGTTTCATTCTTTCCTATACGATTGAGAACGCCTATCGATCGTTAATATATTTGAATTAATGTTTGGCATATACAGGCTGCAAAGTGAGAATTGTAATACGCTTTTACGCTGAAAAAAATCAGTGAAGTGTATCACAAATTTCTATTTTAAGTGTCTATCTAACCGTTTTGTCCTCTTATTAAAGACAACATATGTTTTAAAGGGATTCTTTTTTTCAAAAATGAGTGTCAGAGCTCAGAGTAGTTCATAATTGTGCCTCAGCTCCCCTGTAGCCCTGAGAAATAATAAGTACATAATCCTTGCACTTGTACACTCCTGTTTAAAATACCAGGACAGCTTATAAAAACCACCTGTGGATACTGTGACACAAGGCCAAAAAGTTGAACACAAAGGTTATGGGGTTCATAGTGATAATGCATGGAATGCATAGAATTATGATAAAGATGCCATGATATCTGCACCGTGGCACCGTTTTCTCTTTATGGCATCTATGGAATAGTGAAAAACTATTAGAAGACCTATAAGAAGTCAAAAGAAGAGCACTACAGAAGTAAATTTAAAAAAAAACAGAAAAGTTTGAGTTTTCTTGGATTTGTTGTGCTCAGTCAATCACAGCATTTACGTGTTGCAACTTTGATGATACACAAGCAATACCAAGACAATACCTGTACAGTTTGTGTCAAAAATAGACAATAATGTGCACTTAAGTTTAGTGACTACTGTCCATATTTTGTAATTTGTAATAATATTGCAAAGATGCTTCATCATATCAAGCTTTGCGTAGAGGACAGCAGCCCAGTAAAGATGAAGAGAAGAACTTCTAATGTCACTACAAGCAGTTAAGTAAAGAGCAACAGAAAGTAGAGACAATCCTTTAGAGGGAGTGAGATAATTGGTTCATCAGCTGGAAAAACCCGATAGACAACAAGTTTTATTTGGTTATAAACTTGACATGGAACTCTGCTGCTTATTTAACAGCTGCAAACCAAATGAACAAAATGGGCCCTTAAGCTGTGTGTGCTGAGGTCAGTGTTTTGATTCTTAAGGCAAACCAGGACATGTCACAAGTTGTCTGTCCCACACCGCCTTCTCTACAAAAGTTGAGTAATGTCATCATGTGAGACAAATTTGCATGTTTTTTTGCCAATGTTAAAAATTAATTTTACATTGCCATTTTTGCTATAAACAATAATTAATAAGTAGGGAATTGGGTAAATTATTAAACTCAGAATCAGTGGTAAAATTATCACACAACAGCAATATTACAATTGATGTATATTTAAATAGAATAAGGCTCCTGAAAATAATTTGATAAACAAATGCATTATAGTATAGTATAGCATTTATAAACAAAAGTATGAACCACAAATTTGATTTCTGGCAATGTTGACGATATTTCTTGTTGTTGGTTTGTTGCCATACAGACACGCTGTAAGTTTCTACAGCCCATGACGACATGTCTGCAGGTCTTAACAGGACTTATTGTGCCCTACCTTTCATTTTGCATTACTTTTTTTTGTCCCTTTGCTTGTTTTACATCTTAGACCATTCTTTTCCCTCTTTTAATGTCCCTCTCTTTGGATGCAGCCATGGAGAAGAGTGGACTCCATCGATGCCGTTTCCTAGGGCCCAATGTTTATACTGCGGCCCCCGATGGGGGTTGGGGCTGGCTGGTGGCTGTGGCCTTCTTCTTCGTGGAGGTTTTCACTTATGGCACCATCAAAAGCTTTGGCATCTTCCTCCAGGACCTCATGATAGAATTCGGGGTCACCAACAATCGAGTCTCCTGGATTGTTTCCATTAGTGTATTTGTCATGGCCTTCTGTGGTAAGTAATGCTGATATGGATCAGTGGGTCAAAAACCGGAGATTAGACAGTGAACCTGCTGAGCATTAAGATTGTGAAAGATACCACACACCCTGCAATAAAAAGACAGCCTGCATTAAAGAATTTGTCTCCATGGAATCCCAGGGCCGCTGTCTTCCTTCATGACTAACCGTTTTGGCTTCCAGCCTGTGGTTATGCTCGGAGGGTTACTCATTACCTCAGGCACCATCGCCACCGCTTTTGCCAGCTCCATCAATCTAATGTACTTCACCTATGGAATAATTGCAGGTAAGGAGTTTCTCTCCATCCCTCTTGCTGAGCATTATTTCAATATTAACAGTATTTTGAATCATCACACCGTGTGTTTTGTGCTGTGCAGGTATTGGCTACTGTTTGACCTTCCTGCCCACTGTGACCATTCTGTCCAAGTACTTTGACCGCCGGCGCTCTCTGGTCATAGCTGTGGCTTCCACTGGGGAGTCCCTGTCCATGTTCGCCCTGGCACCAGGTGAGAGTAGAATCAATGGGTGCCTTTTTTTTTAATCACATTTCATATTATGAAGATTAACAGGTGTCACACTGAATTTATATGTCCCATGTATACTTATTTACAATTACTCTGATTTACAATTCAGGGGCGAGCTGGGGGGGAGGAGGTAGCTGGGTGACTCTTCATATTGGCAATTAATGAATAAATCATACTGGCAAGATCAGCTACAGCATTACCAAAGCAACATGTTGCATGAATCAAAGCCTGAACCTCAGCCTGAACCTCTCATTTGATGAAGAACTCCTCTTCACGTCACGTCTGTTTTATCTTTCAGCATTTTCTGCGTTGAGGGACCACATCGGCTGGCGACACACCATGGTGGTGATCGGATCTTTGCAGAGCATCATCATCATCTGCGGCGCTCTGCTTCGGCCAATTATTATCAAACCCAGAGCAGCTCCTGAGACGGAGACTGACAAATTGTCTCCGAAGGGGAATGTAGAGGGCATAAACTCAGACAGCTCTCTTATCGACAAGACCTCATACATCCAAAATACCTCCAACAGCCAGGACAACGAGCTAACTGGAGACTCTGGTGTCCACTCTCTGAAGGATGCAGTTAGCAGCAGCCCAGAGGAGAAGAATTTACTACAAAAAGAAGCAAGGATAGAGGTACGCAAGGCAGACGATGAAAAAGAGGATGAAAAAAATGATGCAAAGGGGCGCATGAGTAAAGTGGAGGAAAATAAATCCTATGATAAAGTGTTTACAAACAGTGGTAAACTTCTTGATTTCTCCATCCTCAAAGAGGGCTGTTTCATTTGCTATTCTTTGTTTGGACTCTTTGCCACTCTTGGATTCTTTGCCCCTCATCTCTACGTCATAGAGCTGAGTGCGAGTCGAGGCGTGGAGCGCAACCGTGCCACCTACATGCTCTCCACCATGGCCGTGTCTGAAATTTTAGGCCGCTTCGCTGTCGGATGGGTCCTGAACCGCAGAGAGCTGAAGAATAGGAAGCTTTATGTGCTTCTGGCTTGTGCACTTGCGATGGCTGTGGATCTCGTTGGATTTACTTTGGTTACAGAGTTCTACGGCCTGGCTGTGTGCTGCGCTGTGTACGGGTTCTTCATGGGAACCTTAGCATGCACTCACATCCCCATGCTGGCTGAGGATGACGTTGTGGGCATAGAGAGGATGTCATCAGCGGCTGGAGTCTATGTGTTTATCCAAAGCTTTGCTGGACTGGGTGGACCCCCACTTGCAGGTGAGAAGATGGAACTGTTGGAACTGTCACGAGTCCTCCATGTATCACAAACAGGAAGAACTCAAACCAAAGAAACTCAGCTCATAGTACAGATGTTGGCATTTTTACCCACATTACACCAAACATCACAAACAAACCATTTGTTTTCAGTCTTGTCTCCCAGTCTGCTGATTGAAAACATCCCCTATTTTAGAATACATTTTGTAACCTGTTTCAACAGAGGTAATCTGATGAAATTATAGATTTTTCCTTCAGATATGTAGTTCAGTAAAAGTATTAAAGTCCAAAAATATTTATACTCGCGTACAAAGTCTCTTAAAATATACTGAAGTACTGCAATGAAGTATTTTAACTTTGTTACATTACGTATTCCTACTTGTCATTGTAAGTGATACATTTCTGCTGTAAGCTCATTTCTACCCTCTGTCTTACGCCCAGGTGTGCTGGTGGATGTGACCCACAACTACGGAACAGCTTTCTACTCCTGTGCAGTCGGTATGGCATTGAGCGTCGTCTTCCTAGCTTTGGTTAAACCTGCTAAGAATGGGTCACTCTGTCGGTGCCGGGGGTCCAACCCCCCTGAAACCAAGCCTGACAGCCAAGTGCAACAGAATTTGGACAAAAGAAGTGAGAGTCCTCAGGATTGCATTGAATTAGATGTCAACTTGGATCAGCACAATCAGAACGGAGCCAGAGAAAACGGGGAAGGAGTCGCATGAACTGAAGTTGCTTGAGTTGTCAACGTACGCACAAATGTAATAAATTCCACGGTACAAGAATCTGGAAACACTACTGATGCCAGACTGAATGGAGATGATGTGGAGAGAACGAGAGAATTACTCTGCGGAATCTCCAGAATATTTCAATCATGTTAATTAAGAAGCCATATTTCCTTGCATACTTGCTGCACAATTGTGATTTTTCCACATTTAAATTAAATTTAAATAAAAAAATAAAATTAAAAATTTAATTTAAAAATAAAAAGACAACACAGTTCGGTATGAAGTTTTTGAGCCGTGATTGGACAATGATGTCAGATGGGATGGATGGTATGTAACGGTTCAAAGTGAGTCTCACCTGATGCAGAGTTAAGGCCGTGCTGCAGTTTCTTATAGTGGAGAGATGTTACACAGAAGCTGGAAAAATTCATTACCTGCTGCTGATCTAATGTAGCTGGAAGAATAATGATTTGTACTGATTCTCTAACTACAGAAAAGTGTAAAAACAATACACAAAGCTCAGGAAATAATGTGTTTACTTTCATTACAACAGCAATAAAATGCACTGTCCAGTACATAAGATGTTAAGGATCAATATTTTTTTAATGAAAATTATGTACTATCTTTGGAAACCTATAATGTGCTTGAACCTCAGCTTAATGTTCATGGATTGTACATTTATTTTGCTGAACCCCAATCTGTAGTCATTGTAAAATAAAGGTATTTCACTGTTTGTACAGAACACACTGTATTCAGAGATCCTGCAGCATTGCATAATGCAGTCTTCCGATTGTCAAGTCTGGATTTGCTGGCTGTCACGAGGATTAAAGTGATGCTTTTCTTTGAAAAGAAATGTATTTTTTTGGCAGTGTGGTTGTAAATGCATTGGTGATTTTTAGTCTTAAAATCTCCATGTTGGACTTTTCATAAAGCGTGTCTGACCGTGTCCTGTCACATGACAACATTGTCCACGTTTGTTACCAACAGGTGCTGAAAACAGCTGAATCTCATGGAATTATGGTGGTGTTTAATCTCAGACCTGCCATTATATGGAGGAAATGCAAAACTAACGATCATCACTTTCCATTTAAGCCAAAATGAGCTTGCCTTTTTTTAAAAAAGGCCATCAGTGTCACATGACGCCACACCTTGCATCAAACTGTTGCTTAATCACAATAAATCGAACTGTACACCACTGTACAAGATGGAAGCAAAACACAAATTTACACCAGAAATCAGGGGTGGAAAATAAAAAAGTAGTTTGAGCAATGAATGTGATGTAGTTACACAATAAAAATGTGTGATATTTTATTCACATTTCAAAATATTAAACATTTAAGGCACCAAGCACAGATGAAACTATTACGAACTAAGACCACGAGAGCCAAACATTTATAAAATACTGGAACACAACGTAATGAGCATGGACAGGGGCAGCCTACAGTGTGTACCTGGAAAATGTGTTGAGTATAAGAACACATCTGTCCACTGTTTGTCCTTGTAATGTGAACTGCAAATGATGAAAACTGTCAGAACACACTGACAGGAATTCCTGCACCTGCAATGGATCCTTAAAAAATATTAAATCCCAGTCACAGCACAGAAAAAGAAAGTGACCAAGTCTTTACAACGTAATGATGTTTAACAAAACCCTGCTGTGATCTCGTGTCCAGAGCTGACGTGACTGGCTGAGAGTTCATAATCCTGTAGGATGGCTGTCTGTATTTTTGGGAGACTTTGGTTTCCTCTCCTTCTTTTTGTTTAAGTCTCTGTTGTTGTGGCTAGCTTTGATCTCAGCTTCCCAATGTTTTTTGACCATCGTGTACAGCCTCATGGTGGCCTGTGCGTCTTGGATCTGGTACAAAACAAACCAAAGAGAAGAGTGACCTGTTTAATGTTACTGTATGTTGCATTTTCAGCAATATTCTTAGAAAGCTGATGCACTTATGTGTACCAAAACCAGCAAAAATGGAACCTGATTTAGATTTTGTGGGTTTAACCATGCCACAATTGGACGGTTAAGTGTAATGAAGATGACAGTGTGTAATCTAACAATGACTTACCGATGAGTGTTCACCCTGTTGAACCTTCACATTGAGTATTTCTTGACAGAGGATTTTCAGTGAGGGTCGACCGCTCTAAAAGAACGAGAGCAGATACATCAGTGGTGCTCAACATTGGGTTAGGGAGCTTTCATTAGGGGTCTGAACCTAATGAATATGTGCGTTTCCGTACCTTTACTGCCTTCTTGAAGGGTTTATACTTCTGGGTGTCCCGGATTTTCTTTTTTGGATGATCCAAGAGTAAAATCTGAAAGAGTTAAGAGTTTAAGTGCTGTCTTTTATTCTGAAAATCTCAATGGGTACATCTTACCGTTCCACTTTTACATTACCTTTAAGTCATTGTGTATGGCATGTCCAACCACTAGGCGCCCCCTCAGAATCTCAGCCACTTCCCTCTGCACAGTGCGTACATCCTCCCCTGCAGGACAGAAGGAGAAATGACACTTTGGTTCTATAAGGGAAAGATCACTGAAAGCTGCAGCTTCTTGTTAAAAAGTTTCCATGCCTACCATTCTTTATGTCCACCGGTCGGATGCCGCTGACAGCCGTCCTGTAGTCGGTGACTCTCTCTGTGGGTTTGACGTACTTGTCATAGATGCACTTCCCAAACTGATTCACCAGGGATACACGAGCCAAGATGCTGTCCTCTCCATCAGGACCCACTCCCACCATCTCACAGTCGATGGCCACAGCCCTGGTGAGGCTAATGGAGAAGCGCGGGAAGATCAGAGAGGGTAATGTGTTACTACTGTCACTGTTTTATTATTTTAATTATCAATCAAGCACTCAATATTTGTGTACAGTGCTTCTTACTGTAAGAGGGACAAGAAGAAAACCAGAATTTCTCAAAACCCCATCTATTAACCATTTTGATAAATTATCATAATTTCCAATTTAGTATGGCTATTGATATTAATAGACAGACGAGGAATCGTGTGGTGATTCAGAAGTTTCATACAAGACTCAGATCATGACATGATAATAGTAGCAGAAAGAACAAGAATTAAAAGAAAACTTAAGGATAACAGAGAGAAAGGAGAGGCAAAAGAAAGACAGAAGGTGAAACCTGAGGCTAAAATATCAACAGCATGTGTGATGTGCATACACTACTGTTACATTTGTGGTTCAAGTGATGGCAAAAATGTCAAAATAAAATCTTTTACTGCACAAGTCAAGATGACCTCAGAAAGAGGCATTATGGCATAATATATTATTATTATTATGGCATTCCACTGATCTTAGAAACTGAATATTTAAAAGCTGGAGGAAGATGATGTCATCCCATCCCTGCGTTTCTTACAGTAGGATGTGAATATCACCTGGACAGCGTATATGTCACTCACCCCTCAAAAGCTCTCTCCTTGACCAGCACACTCTCAGTGTCCTGGGTCGTGGTCTTGTGAAGGCCCTGCTTCCTCCTCATAATATCTGCAGCCTCTGTTCCCATCGTGGCCTCAATGTCATCAGGGTCCACATCATCAAACCAAAGATCATCTCTGTGAAGGCAGACAACAAAGTGAAGTCACCACGGCAGAAACAGCAGTCACGTGACAGTATTAATGTTGTATACTCACTCAGTGACTTTGGTGTCTTCCACTTTAACTTTCTTTTTCTTGGCTTTTTGATCATTGCTTGTTGTGTTTCCCTGTTCAATTTTCCTTTTTTGAGTTCCAGACTGTTGTGATTCCTGTGCAGTCGAACTCTTTGAGTTCACCTTAGAGTCTTTTGGTATAACACTGTTACCAACAGCTTTGTTATTCACTGTTTTCCCCGCGGCCACCGGTTTGGAGCAGGGTTTCTGCAAGGTTTTTCCTTTTTGAGGAGCTTCGTTTTTATGATTCTGCACCACAGGGTCCTTTTTCTCCGTCTGACTAGTCTTTAATATCTGTAAAAAATAAACAACTAAATGAATCCCAAGAAGGTGTCGTGAACGATCTGTTTAGAGGGAAGCAACTGAGTACTGAATGTCAAGTCAAGTTTATTTGCTTAGCCCAAAATCAAATACAATGTTTGAGGCCCGCATAACAAACAGTTCTTGACAACTCATTGGGAGAGGAAATAGAGACATTCCATCCACATGGATTTGAAAATTCTTTCATTAAGTGAAATCTGACCGTGGAAAAATACAATTAATTTTGCGATTAATCACTATTATAAGTTTGTCGAAGACTGATAAAGTCGGTGACATCAAATAACTCTTACCTCTTGTAACTTCTTCCAGTTGGCAGAGAAGTCTTGAGCTTCCACTGGAGGTAATGTTTGCTCAGATTTAGCTTTCTCCTGAGGCTTGCGAGGAAGTTTTTTCTTTTTAAACTTCTCTTTCATCCACTGTTTCCTTTTCTTTTTCGCTCCGCTCTTCTGGGCAGACTGTTGTGTTTTAACACCGTCGGGTTTCTTCGCCTTTACCTTCGCCATAATAGCCACTTTAGCAGAAATGTGTTACAACCTGCAGTCAACCACGCTGCTCCAACACATTCAATCAAAGGTAGCGATAAATAAACAACTGAACACTATCTCACTAGAACTATCATCACATTATCGACAAATTTAAAAAGCGGTCGAGCTTACAAAGATGAAATGTTCGGATTTTGACTGTACTACACTGAAAGTTGTTGAAGAGTAAACTTCAAGCTGTGGACCACCATGCTGAAGTGTGTACTTCCGTGTAACACCCAAAAGCTTCCGACAAAGCATTTAATTAGAGCAAAACATACGGTGCGCAAAGCAAGACAAACCGTTACCCTTTTCTTATATAACCACTTATTGATTTATATTGGATTAACAGAAGTATGTTTAAAGGTATTAAGCTATTTCTTGTCAAACGCGGAACGTTTATCCTCTAAGTTTTGACGGTGTCCCGGATGTGATGTCAGACGTAATAATGGAGCACATACAGCTGATGTTTACAAATCATCAAATTAGAGAAGGAATCTTGATTTAGTGGAGTCATCGCTCATTATTTGTGTTTTCCTTTATTCGGTATGTTTTAGATTGCTTGACATTAGCTTACAGCTAAGTTTATAACTGGAATTTCCATTGAATTGAGGGTTCGAAACCAAGCTACCGCTAACAATTGTAGCTTTTCCGTGGTATAATGTTTAGGTTTGACTTATGTGTGTTGTAAATGGTTTCTCTCTTGTTTTTTAAGGCCATGGTGGAAAACTCCCCCGCTCCTGTGCCTGAAAGGGCCATCTATGGTTTTGTTCTTTACCTTGGCTCTCAATTCGGTTTCTGTAAGTCATTTATGAATTCACTATTTCCTAATAAAAATCCGAGTATACTAGTTTGCTCTAATGTATTTGTCATAAAACCACATTAATCATTTAAACACTGCTGAATGAATTGGATTTAATTAAAAATTTAAATATAAGTTATGAGGGATAAAATCCTCACTATTTAAACTGAATTTATTAAAATGTTCTCGGTGCATATCATTTTACGCAAATGTCCCCAAAATGCATCCTTATTTGTTTGACATTTATGGAAACATTAGGAAATTCACTGTAATTTAAAGTTAAACCATTTGAAAATGGAAATGTTACATTGTGGGCCTCAAAACCAGCATTGACGTTGATTATGAAAAAGCTGTATGAAAGATGGTAGATAATTTGTGGTTACAACCACCTCAGTTAAATCCTCTACCTCTGTACTTAAATATAGAAAAAATCCCAAAAAATGGGAATGAATCCAGCCAAAACATCACACCTTTTGAGATGTTATGGCAGGTGTCCAGATTAGAGTGCATTGAAATCCTTTCAGACAATAACATTGATGGTTATTTTATATTTTACTTACTATAAATAGTAACAGCGGCCTTTCTGTTTCCTGTCTGCAGTTCTGTACTGTGTGTGGGCGTTCATACCAGAGGAGTGGCTTCATTCAATCGGTCTCACCTACTGGCCTCAAAAGTGAGTAAACAGCAACAGTAGACATCCAATAATGAGTTCCTCTTTAGAGGAAGTTTGTGCATTACATCGACAGTGTTAGGCTCCATTAACTGAACCTACCTCCCTAATGTGGCGTGCAAGCCTTCCTTATATATGCTGATGGTGTTCTCTATCCTATGTGCAGATATTGGGCTCTGGCTGTGCCTATCTATCTGCTGGTGGCTCTGGTGGTCGCCCTCGTGATCCTTCTTGGAGTGAACATGAACAATACAGCTCCACTTGATTCAGTGGACATCATCACAGGTTAGGACGCTGCCACATTTTATCCCCCACCAATCTATGTTTAATACATAATGAAGCTAGGTGGAAACAGTTTGTTTGTATTACTGCTACTTCATCACTTACAACTGTAGTTGATGTCATGTCTCCAGATAATACAGAAAACATTTTCTCCTATATGTTTATATCTCAACATTGTCTTATAATCTTCCTCATCCCAACACTTGTGAATGTTTCCTGACAGATGTGTACGCCAGGGGCCAGAAGCAAGAAAACTGCTGTAAAGAGGGAATACCAAGACTAAAGGATTGCTCCATTAGTGAAGTTAATAAAATGTTTTATTTAACACCAAAGCCATGAAAGGGGAGTTATAGGATTTGGGGCACAGATGAGACTGGACTGTATACACTCTACAAGAGAAAGATTCTCATTCATTTAATCAGGAAATCTTCATATACTGGATGAATGTGTGTGAGTGTGAATGTTGAATATGAAGCAATGTGATGTCCACATACCTGCAAATGAACATATTGCCAAAAGAACCCTTTTTACAAACCACTAATTGAATGTTTGGGTTATATATATTGTGCAACATTTAGAGCTACGATGTATTAATGTTATAAGTAATAAACAGTATCTTCTATACATGATCTCGCTCCATTTTTTAAAATGTTGGATTAAGTAGAACCTTCTTGATTGGGGGTGACCTGTTTGTAATTTGGAGGGGAGTGTGACAAATGATAGATAACAGAGCTCCGTAGTCTCTAAAGCTACTTTAAAATAGAGTTGGAAATAAACATTTTTACTTGTAGCTGCATATTTACGTGATTTTGTTTACGAGCCCTGAAGAATATTTTACTGTAATGAACTAAACTGTCATACTGTGGAGACGTACAAAAAATAACGGGTTATTGTAAACAGGTTGTCCAGTATAAAAAAAATGCAAAAGAAAAGCACATGAAAAAGTTAGAGATATATTCATACTGTTTTAGCAGCAGTGTAAATGAAGCGCACTTAATATAGTGCAACAATGATGGCTGATCAAGTCGGAAAAGTCTAGGATCAACACAATCAGAAATTTATACAGTTCCTCTCCTCGCCCAAGCTCGAAGATACCCACACATAATAATTTTACAGTACTGTCTTAAAACTAATTTACAATGAAAAAGCAGCATATTTTTCTTTTTTGTACAAATTATTGTGGTTAATCTTTTTCCAGAATGTCCAGACACCTGCAGAGCCACAGTTTGGATGTTTGAAAGGCATCAGTGGGTTTGGGAAAATGAAGTGCAGACTGACACGCAGAGAGCTTATCTGCACCGTACGATCCCCTCTGATCCTCCTCCGTCCAGCTCAGCAAAGCCTGATTGAAAAACAAAACAGAAAACCATACATTAACACACAATGTAGAAAAAAAAACTAAAACTATATGTGCAAGTAATTTAAGGACCTTTACCCTTTATTCTTCATACTACAGTCTTTGCTTTAGATTGAATTTTGACGAACATACACCAATTGAGAACTGAAATATAGCTATGGTGAACATTCAAGCTGTCATGGTGAGTCTGGATTTGTGTGAAAAATATCTCTATCCACCAGCTCAGCACCCTGATTAAAATACATTCAGCTAGTGAAAGAAATAATAATTGTAATCAAAATCAGGGTTCCTTCATTTCTGTCCATTAAATATAAATTTTCTTACCTTGTATCTATCAGCAATTTTGAAACCGACTGACGACTGCAGCTTGCGGAGGCAAACTGGACATAAATGCAAGGGGCGACGGTCTGACTCCTCCAGGTGGTTGGAGCCCTGCATGACACAGTTCAACCACTGGCAATGCCGTATCCCAAACATGTGGCCAATCTCATGGGTCATCGTCTGGAAACAAAAAAATTGAATTCAGGTTTTTGATGTGAAGGATGGAAGACTAATACACGAGGCATATCTTAAATGGATAGCGCAAAATTTGAGCATGCTTTTACTGACCTTACATGACCGAAGCAGTAGAGTGCTGGTGATAGGGGGCGTGTAATAATTATCGAACACTGAAAAGTCTCCTTGCTTTGGCTGAAGCCGTTTCTTCAGCCTACCGGCGTAACTTCTGCAGTAGAAGTTGTCATCATACCTGGCAAAGCTGAAAACACCCATTCCTGCAAATACCAAAGATTCCAGTTGCTAAAACCGTGTGGCCTTTACACTGAGTTGGACTTAACATTGTCACCATCTAGTGGCTACTAGGCCACATTACACCACCAGAGGCAAAGAGAGAGAGGCGAACAACAGACTTCTGATTCTCTGTCAGGTGAAGTTCTGATTTAACCCTCATAGGGGCTGTCACTATAGATTATTTTAAAAATCGATTAATCAACTGATCATTTTGATTTGAATCAAATAATCCATATTTGTACATGTATACTGCTCAGCCTGCTGTCCTCTGGAAGGAGGTACAGGAGCATAAAGAACAGCACAAACAGACTGAAAAAATCTTTCCATGGGCTATCAGGACATTCAACTCCCACATGAAACATTAAGATGCTAATCTGCTCATTTTATAGTGCCATATTATATCGTGCAATACCTACTCAATATGTGCAACATTTATACTTTGAACAGCAATATTTATATATTTTTTTTACTACCATACTTGCCTTCAGCCACCCTTTTATTTTATATTATTTTATTTGTGACATCACTCGTCCCTTTTATCCAAGTGTGCCTCATGTCTGTGTTTATCTTTCTTATCATGTCTATTGCTTTTATCCCTAATGCACCTTCAGTTTGTGGAACTCCAAATTTAATTTTATAAATGCCTGTACATTGACAATATAGACTATCTCATCTCATCTTATACAGCATTCTATATTTTATACTATGTAAACCTGTGTGTGTCATCCTCTTTAATGCTGAAATTTCAGCTCTTTTTGAAGTGCGCTGTCCTAGAATTTTAGATGAAATGTTCCCAAATAACCCATTCTTTGACCCTCATCCATGGTAGCTTTGTTATATACCTTACAGTGCGTTATTACTGTAGTGTTTGGTCATATGTGTCAGTATATGTCTATACATATACATACATACATTGTACATACATATATAGACATATACTGTATGTATATACAGTATATATATATATATACAACGAATTAATTGTGAAGCCAAATACTGGATATATTATGACAATTAGGACAAATTAATTGAATATTAAAGGTATTCGAATGTTCCTTATATTTTCTTTGTTGTTACTTTGTTGTAAACACTCACCCTCAGCAAGTGAAGCCTGTCCAAAAACAAAGTTCCAGGAGTCTTCAGGATAGAGATCAATCATCGTGATTCCAACAATACAAAAAGCATCTCCCGGTTTCCTCTTTTGCAGAAATCGCAGCAGGTCGCCTAAATTTCAAGAGAAAACAATTATGGCATGCAAGGACATCCATTCTCCATGAAAATGGCCAAACACAAATACAAAACTCTGCGCCTACCGGTGAGGATCTGTAGGTTGTGCGAGTTACTGTTCACCCTGAACGTGCATCCTGTTTCAGCCACTGTTACTGCAGGCAGCAACTTGACAGAAAGTCCATAGAAGAAGGCCTGGCAGTATTCTCTGAGCCACTCCACATACTGGTCAGTCTGAGCCCCCACCTCACCAAAGGACCCTAACAGATCAGGCATACTGTCTGAATAAAACAGTACAGACGTATAGATTCCTCCTCCATCTGTCAGCTGCATTCATCACGGGACATAGCCAAGGCAAAGCGCAAAATGGCTTTGTGAATTTTGCATTTCCTGTATAACTGACTGTAATGTACAAAACCATTATGAATGAACTTGTATTTTTAATGAATAAACAAATGATTGAGGTGCGGGAAACTGCTACTACACCAAGACAAAGGTGGCTTTGATCCGATCAAACACCGGCACGCTCACCTATGGTTTGGATGTAAATGGTATTGTTGCTTGTAGTAGGAGTCTTGCGATGAGCTCTGTAGAAGCTCTCAAAGTCTTGGGGCTTCTCAGGATGTGCAGGGATCCAGTCTGAGTCAGAGTGCACTGTGATGGACTGGAAGAGAGAGTCTGGCTGTCCTGGGTGATACCCATCCTCCAGAAGACGCCTTTCTTTTTTAGTGTATTTACTGTAAGCTTTAACCAAGTCCTGACTGTTAGAGACCAAAGCTGTTTGCAGTGTCTCTGCTGAGTGTTGGATCACCCTCATCTGCTGGAGAAACAATTAATGTGAATTCAAGACTCCTCTAACTACAGCTATCAATGTCGGAAATGTAGGAAAATCAGACAAATTACAAAGTAAACATGTCGAATTGTGCACAAAGAGAGTAAGCAGTTGTAGCTTTCCATACACACACGGTATATGTATGTCAATTTTGAAATATGTGCCGTCAGGAATTTAAAACCGTATAAATAGAAAACATTTTTGGACTGTGTTGCTTTTTTCCAAAGCGCACACACACCGACAGCCGAGGTAACCATGCAAGGCCCACTTGCTTGTCAGGAGCAGTATGGGTCTTGCTCAGGGACCTTTGCTGTGGAGGAGCAGGGGATTGAACAAACAACCCTTCGATCACTAGGCCTCCACCCTTACCCTCCAAGCCACGCCTCCAACATTTTTCATGTATGGATATGATAAAATTAGTTTTCAAGGATATAATAACATTCAAAGGACCATGCATATGAACATAGATGTCAGCTATAGATGTACAATATTAACACCTTAAACTTTCTTTAATTTTTTTTAAAATTCTTGTTAAGAGGTTGAAGTTACCATACATATCAGGGAGCATGCTGGGAAAATCTGTATGAACACCAGAGATTTTTAAGGGACGTTAAAAATACAAATGTTTTAGAACAGCAATGGTGACTGTCATTGATTTTTTCAATCAGAGCTTTTTCTGCCTTTTCAATATTGTGCACTCAATTATTAATAAGTTACTCAGGTAAAAAGATCCATAAGTGATCGAAAATACCCCCGATCTGTTTGCCTTAAAGTGCATATACTAGTGTTTAAGAGGTTACAGCGTACATAAACTGTATATGTCACATATAGATAACGAAACAAGAGGGAATTCATTACAATTCCCTGAAATAAGGCTAGTCTGAAAACGTATCATAGTACAACAGGTTGCTAGCATTCTAGCTTTCGTTCCACAGTGGAAAACTATTAAAGGAACGCTGATTTACCTGAACCCAGATGCTAAGTCATGTAGCCATGAAAACAAACATGACGTCCCATGCTAATGTTGACACCTAAACTTGAGTCGGTTTTAGACTTACGTCACTACGTACGTGAGCGAGCAGAACAGAGGCAGCGTTATTTTTCCCACCCGAGGTTCGACAACAAGAATATGATTGGTCAATCTTAGTCCGTCACGCCAAATGTCGTTTTTTCATCTCGGGTTTACACGAATATAGTCGTATAGTTGTGAATTCGGGCTACATAATCCTAATTATGGCCCTATAATTATCCCAGTCCCTGAATTGAATAAATCTTGAAGAACCGTATGTTCTGTTCACCTCCGTGGCCCCTCCTTCTTTTTCCAGATTGGCTACAGATTTCCGGGCAGCCCGCCTTTTTGTCGCATCGAAGGTGTGATAAAATGTGAGGACGTGATGTGGGTGAACCAGCTGACGCGGTGGTATGACATAACTAGTGGCCATGTTAAATGATGACTTGAGCCTTTAAAGCACACATTGACAGCAGAAATGACGGAAACAGTTTATTACTTTACAAATATATGAATTCAAAGAGTAACTTAATGTTCTCTTCCTGATTGAAGCATATACAGTCAAGCAACCATCGCATTGGGGAGAAGGTCATCAGTTAGCACGGCTGCAAATTAACCCATAACAGGGGGCAGAGCTCTTCAGCTATACTGACATTAGCAAAACTTCGTGTGGTCATTCTTCGTGACAACTTCTGACAGGGCTACACGTCCCAGCTTTGTGTGACATTATTCTTAAGAACAGACAACAGTTCGCGGCAGATGTAACGTCAGGGATGCGAAAGCGAAAGAAGCTAAGATAGCACCGTGGCTGCTGTAGTTAGCTTTAAAGAAGTAGTTAGCTTAACGAATAGTTGGTAGCAGCTAGCCCGTTAGCTTCCTTTCTGCTGCCGCTGTCATGGTTGAAGTTCTTCGAGATCTCATCGCGTAAACGAGAGTAGGTAGCGGTTTCATTTCTGTCTGCCAGCGACGAGCCAGGACTGGATTCGGAGAAGTGGCAGGTCCGGGCTACGCTACATTACGGTCCGGGTTTCTCCGAACATGACAGGGAGCTTCACATTGTGATATGGTGGTGAAGCTGTAGCCTGACGAGATAAAAAAAACCAACAGGACATCTCTACTGGGATTGTCAACCCTTTGCCAAAAATCCTTTTTCAGCTAGACTCCAAAATGCTAACCGATAACAGGTAAGGGGACAATTGATTTCATGTGTCATGCTAATCAATATAGGACAATGTCTGTTGCTGATGAACCACACTCACTATCATTAACAACATTTGACACATCCAAATGTCATTCAGATCATTATGTTACAATAACTAATATCCAGTCTCTTTAAGGACGTCAGTGTTATTTAGACATAGATGTGTTTAGTTAGGCACCAGTGATGGTATGATAATCGATGTGTCTTCATGTCTGCTCATGTAACAGCAGGAGTTTTTCTATTTTTGGTTCCTCATGCTCTATCTCTCTCCCCTCCCTGCACGCCTCTGTCACACTATTTTTGTTTTCACATTTAGTCATAATAATCTCGCCTCTTTCTGTTGCTGCCGTGCACAGGAAAAGACGCCGTAGCTGGGACAGTGAGGAGGACCAGCAGCTGAATGCTCAGGCCAAGAGGTCAGCAGGGTGTCCCAGCCTGCTTGTTTCAGATCTAGGACGAGATGTCTGGGACTCAGAGGTGCTCATCATCATTTTTTCTCTGCAGGTTGACACATGTCGTTTGGGGAATTAATTAATTCACATTTCACACAATTATTGGCCCTGCCGAAACTGATCACAGAGCTGAGAATGTGCAATATGTGCTGATTGATAAATACTGAGCTACTCGACAGCACAGCACAGCAGATTGTGTATTGTTGCTGCTCTGCAGGGTGAAACATCCTGATTTAGAATAATTGTTCTCATATTTACCCCTGATAATCCAGAATAACAATGATAGTGAAAAATCCTTATCTGCATCCGTCTGATGGCTTTCTTTAAAAATAACTGACAGGACTTCTCCTGAGAGGTTCCACATGAATGAAACAGCTCGCATAAGGCCATGAGTACGATTCACCAGCAATGGAAAAACACCATTACCTATCTATCGAGTCCTGCTGCGCCTGTCCCTTTATGGAAGAAGAATATCTAACCAAAGCTCTGTCTGTCCTTGCAGTCTTCCAGTAGTGACAGTAGTAATGGGATCAGTAGTCCAGAGAGTGCGGTAGTAGCCCACACCAGTCCGTGTGTCCACAGCCAGAACAACTGCAACTCCCTCAGCCCAAATCCCGAAGACTCTGCCGGCTCCTCGCAGCATGGTTTCCATGGCAACAGCAGCAGCGCATCCTACGACTACATTAACAGAGTCCTGAGGGAGGCGCACTTCAGCAGTCTGCAGACCAGAGGCCGGCTGGGCTCGACATGACGCTGACCTCTGACACCTCTCCTGACCTTTTGCCCGTTGCCCATCAGCGGTGACACTACTGCACGGTAGTCTGTACTTGAATCTCTGGAGAGACACACTCAGGTCAGGGGGGAGGGAGTAACACATGGGGAGGTTTACAGATTTGGGGCACCGAGGCTCATGCCCACCTCGCCATGTTCCATTTGTGAAGACCATAAGCACATCCGCCTGTTGATGGCCCAGCCACTGTGGTTCTTGTGCAGTATTTTTGTGTAAGTGTGTATGTGTGTGTGCACCCCATGCACTTTATAAAGAGATTTCATTCTCTTTACATGCATACGTTAAAGTGATAATCCTTAATTTCCTCTCACGACTGATATTTAATAGTAGAAAGGGAGTAATAACAGCAGGTTGACCAGTCTTGGCCGTTATCAGTCCACTCGGTAGATAGATAACTTCACCATTTGCCGGTGCAAATATTCGAGATGAACCCACCGCAATAGATGTTTGTGTTATGAAAGACATTTTTCTGACATTTTTAAAAAGGTGTTCTGGGCCTGTGGTGCCCCCTGATGGCGCCAGCTGTCTAATGGCAGAGCAAACACTGAGGAGTAGAACTAAAGATCAATCCAAGGACTTTTAACTAAAAAAGGTTGCGGAAAATTGGTGTGAAAATTTTATCTTTTAAACAAGGAGTTAAGGATTGTCACTTTAATGCCTCGACATCTTCATTGGTGCTAATTAAGAGATATGTGTGGTGATCCGAAGTGCTTGTAAAACTGAATAAAGCAGAGCACTTTAGCACTAATTTTCAGTTTTGTTGCATCTGTACCCAAGAAAACCAATCACCTTTACGTTGTGTGTCATGAGGCTCAGTTTAACAAAATCAAAGTCCAACTTCTTCACTCCCAAGTAAACGTTGTACAAAACAACCCTGTTTAACAACTTTTTGCTCCTCGTCTGGTTTCTCTAGCCCAAAGTGATATACCCCGCATTCTTTGGGTGTGGTCCAGCTTGTTGGTTTAAGGTAATGAAAGAGTGATTCTTCATGACACCCCGTTGCCAAACCCAACCTCAGATTACAATCTGACTAAAAATAGAGCTGTTAGCAAGCTTTAGTATCTCACTTTAAGTTCCTCCAACAAACTAGAGCCATGAGAAGGAGATGTTTGACTTTTATAACCAGGAAAGGTGTTTACTTTGTTTGTTTACAGCCTGATCACTATGACCAGTACACTGTGTTACAAATGAGTTGTGAAAGTGATAGCCAATAATTTTATGTAATTTTGCAATCATTTGACATAATCAATAAAAATAAACCAAAATGGCTGAAATGCTGTGAAAATGTGATTTCTAGTGATACCTGCAAGATTCTTGTGAATTTTACCTCCTCCAGTGAGGTTATTTACAATAACTGGCTGCTAAATTCTACTAAAAGTAAACGAGTAATGTTACAAACTGGACGTGCGCTCGTGACCAATAGACAGAAATCCTAAATGAACTTGATTGTGGCACTCTTAACTCCAGGGACTGTTGAACCTTGGTGGAGGCATCTATTCACTGGGCGCCTTCAAATGTGAAACATTAAAATTAGTTTTTGTAGTCATCGGTGCTGTAGCAGAAACACAGCTTGTTTTATTGTCCTGCAGCAGTTTCCTCATACTGTACATGTGCAACAGCATCGCTTCGGTGGATGTTGAAACAAATACACACGTGAATAGCATCCAATGTAGGAACAGGTTGCATTACCGTTTTTGGATGTAACTACACAGGATTTCAACGTCTTACAGTAATGGAGATGCTATGTAACAAACCGTTCGTGATGCTGCAGATTTATTGGTTATAACCCAGTTACACACATTGATATGCACACTCAATATCTCAATAATTCCTCCACTCTAGGACAATATTTCAGTTTACCAAACATGAACATGCACTCGACCAACCAGTCAGACAAATGTGTTTCAGTCATTAGGGGAAATAATAATAATAATAATAAATATTTAGAAATTAACACTGAAATAATATTTACATTAATAGCATAGTACCAACTCCCAAAAAATAATGGAAGACCACTCTAAATTGTACGTTTCTGTGTTCAGAAGAAAAACAATTGTAGTGCAAACTGCAATTTGAGGGAATTCCCCCTCAGAGAGGTTCAGGCTGTCCTGCAGAGGCAGAAGTATTCCATTTATTTAAAAGGAATCCTGAGATAATAAGCAACGGTCAATAATGGACTGTAATAAAATACAAGAAGACTTGTTAATACAGTTCATTCAACACTAGGACTCCTGGCTCATCATAGGGCTCACAGACACCATGCTTGTCAGCCAAATGGGGACCCGTCCATCCATATGTTCAAGGACTACTTCTGTAGTTTCCCAAAAAGAGGCACTATATAAAAAAACAGAAAACCCAAACTAAAGTTTTCAGGGTTAAAATGTGAGTTTGGTTTACAAATTTATCGAGACTAACAGATTGCCGAGAGGTGCGACGACATCATTTTCCGGTGTTTCGGTGGTCAAAAGTTAAGAAATGAGAAGGCCGATACGGGCTGGCTGCTAACGGATGCCACATCGCCCACTGAAGGAGTGACATCACAGGAGAGAGACGTGTTCATGGGATCGTCAGAATGATTCACAGCTGGATTCTCCAGCATGTCCGTCTCTGTCTGGGAGCTCTCTCTGTCACACACAGGCCTCCTCTTGGTGACCAGCTCCATCCCACTGAACAGGGACAGTCTGCCCACGTGTGGCTCAGGGGGAGCTGGAAAGACCCTGTCTGAGAGAAGCTCTGGGTCTCCAGTGGTCAGATCAACCTCAGCCTCACTTGTCCTGACCACCGACTCTTCCCATTTCTCCACACAGTCATCGTCCTTCAGTTCTCCCGATGAACCTCTCTGAGGTGAGTCCAGACTCAAAGGGGAGGCTGGGGGACTCGGAGCATCCGTCACACCTCTGGGTGCAGCGGCAAACTGGAGGTCTTTCACCTGATGCTGGTTGAGGTTAGTGTTGTCAGCAGACTGGGTTAGCAGGAGGGAGTCTGGATGTGGATTTGTGGGCAGCTGGTGAGCTGAGTCCTGTCTGGGAGCATGTAGGGGTCCACCCATCAGAGCTTCAAACTGTCGTAAGATCTGTCAGAAGGAGATAAGAAGACTTCATTTGAAGCGTCCTGTGCTTCTGTCCTGTCCGTGTATCAGTTCTTGTACATTTTGTTTGTACCTTTGTGGCTTTGTTGGCCACGGGTCCTGGAGGTCCCTTGCTCAGCTGGTGAAGCCTGCGATGTGTGGTCCCAAACATTTGTTCCAAAGAGAGGAGGTCCGAGGTCATGAGGCACGCCAAAGCACACAGTGCTCGCTGTCGGGTTGGAACAACACAACTCACTCAGGGCACAGCATTAAACAGATACTCTGGTTATTTTACGAGATGTAAGGTTTTGGGAAAATGACGTCCACCGGACTGACCAGAAGAGACAGAGAGGCTTCAGCTCCCCACACCCAGAAAGCTCACAACTGGTCAAATACATTTTTTTTAAACTATTAAAAATAGTTATCTCAGCCCCTGTCCCAACCCCCACATCAGAGGTCCCTCCTCCTTCGGTACCTGACAGCAAATATCTGATAGATGCTCCAATTTTGCAAATTAAAAAAAAAAAAAAAAATCTCAATGACTGTTCTGATGCCATTTCCCAAGAAAACATTTGTAAAATCTCCAGAATATCACTGTAAAAGAAAATACTAGGCACTTCAGTAAAGTCTGACTATACCATCTTAAGAGTGTTTGAAGATTCTTGAAGCTTCCTTGAGAGCAACTCCAACACGACTTCACAGTTGAGAATGGAGCACCTGACAGCAGATACAGAGATAAGAGGAGACAATAATCATAAACAACAACAACAACAACCTTATTTAAGTTAGATTCTTGAATAACTCACTCTTTGATGAAGTGTTGACTCTCCTCTCTGGTTAAGAAAATTTTGCAGCCTTCAGTCAGTCTGTTAATGAGCGCCACCTCCTGGCCACAGTCCCCTAACTGCAGGGCTTCCACCCTGTGGAGCATAGGTGATGAAGACATAAAGGAACAATCACTTCACAGAAGTCTTTCCTGTGGCAGCTGTGACAGGACGGATTCTCCACTCACCGTTCTGATTGGTCCCCACTGCTCTCTCTGCTGGCCCCTGATTGGCTGCCGGTGCCTGCTGACTTGCTTTCTCTGCTATTTGCTGCCATGTCCTGGGAGGAATTGTGAGAGGAGCTGTTGCCGCTGTCTGTCTCTTCCCAGCCGCCACCTATCTGCCCGGGACATCGCAGGGTCACGGCTGCGGGGGCGACACAATGATACAACATACTGATAACTGAAAACGGCTGTTATAATACAAAAGCCATGATTTAGAATATTGAATTATTAATTATCAGTTGACTTCCGATACTGTATAATTCTGATTGGTTGATTTCAGCATCATGTGGTCTTAAAACTGCTAATACACTACGTAACTCTTTAATTTGAAATTCTAAACTCAATGATGTCACAGCTCCAGAGAAATTCAAGCACGTGGGCACCAAACCTCACGTTTCTATCACAGCAACTATGTCTAACCTTTGGACTTGGAGGGAGGCAGGCTGTAGGTACATGCTGGAACAGCCACTTCTATGGGTGCAGATGGTGCTACCACGGCCCGGTAGTGGTTGTCTTGGAGACGGATACCCTGGTGCTCAGTTGGGGGGAGGACAGCACTGGCTACAACCTCTGCAGCCTTCTGGATCTTATCCAGGAGGGAGTCAGCACCTGCAAATTTACACAGATGATAAGTTCGACAGGCATTTGCGTGTATTTGTTACTCTCTCTCTGTGTGTGTGTGTGTGTGTGTGGTTGGGTTACTCACCAGTGCACTGCTTCCCTGGACTGTATCCAAATCCCTGCATTCCTGATCTGTGGGAATTCACTGAGCCCATACCTGGACAGGGAGATAAACATTATCAGATTGTCATTCAGGCCCATCAGAGACACGTGTGATCTCTCTGATAAATGTCCCCTCTGTTACCACCTAAACAACAAATACCAGAGGTAAGATCATCATTAAGTTGTAGGTCACTTACCCATTGTTTGGGAGGCTGGGGTGAACAGGGAATGGCCACTCTTTGTGGAAATTGTATCTGTGAAAAGTAACCTTGCCACTTCCTGCATAGAGAACAAAGTAAAATGAGTGTGAATGTGTGTGTGTGTGTGTGTGTGTCTGAGTGTGCCTGATGATGGTTGTAACTATAATATTGAAACGTTAAGGAATAACAAACTATGTCTCACCTGTGCTGTATTTCGAACTTTCTGGTACAATGCTGTGCCATGAATGGGATCAGGAGGTCCACTGTAAACTGTAAAATGAAACACACACGACAAAGTCACATGCATGTTAAGTTGGGAGTTCAATGAAGTGAGATGCACACGTGATGAATGTCTAACCTGATGCTTGCTGGATGAAGGTGGAGTTTCTTCTGAGTTCTGTGAGGAAATAGTTTGAGCCATGGCCGCAGAGATGGACAAAGATCTTCAGCACCTGGAAAACCAGAAGCAGTAAGTTTGTCGTAAAAACAGACACAAACACAAAGAAAATACCAAATATTTCAGACTTCATGTAACTTTATACATCGTGGAGACAGACATTGTTCTCACCTTTAGTTTGACGTGACACGACTTCACCTGAAGCCTCTCCAGAAGGTACTCCAACAAACACTGACCACAACCTGCTGACTCGTGGGAGATTTCTACAGTGTGCTGCTGGTTAAGGATATAATAAACACACACAAGACTACTTGCAGTATAACACCATTCCGTCGTGTGTAACACTAGCAAATGATGATGGAAATGTGAAGTGTTAAGAACATACACACACCTCTTTGTAATCTCTAATGAGACATTTGGACTCCAGAGGGTTGAGCAAAAAAAAAGAGCCACCAGACATTCGGGTGTAGTCTGTACTCATTGGAGTGACTTTCTCCATGTATTTTCAATAATACTACTTTATATATTATAAATATTACTTTCTTTACTTTCACATCAGTGGAATGTTGAGATTGTTGACAGCAATTCTGTCTTCTGTGCGTTTTGACACACCATGCTATTATAAGGCAGCGAGCCTCTTATCCAACAATTAAGGGATATGTGTGGTACATGCAAGTGTTTACTCTAAAAAAAGACTCAAAGTTGGATTAATCTACTTATCTGACGGTGAATACTCCACCCCTACTTATTTTAGTGCTTCACCAATATCAATAGTGGAAGAAATATGCAAATCCACAATACTACATGTACCCATATCTGCAACTCTACGTCAAATATTGTTTTACTGATGTCTTCATAATTCAGTGCGATACGTTTGGCCTGCTTTGAAGAACTTAACCTGGACCAGCCCAAATCTTAGTGGCACTGAAGTAGTTAAATCTTTGCATTTGCTGCTGCTTTTAACTGTACTTATTCATTAACTTGTCAGAAGTTACCAAAGGATACTTCCAATCTCTTGGAAAAGGTAACCAGGACAGGGGTTTTCATCATCTGCTGTGGCCTTCATCAGGGTGGGAACCTTCAGATGAGAGAGATCGTGTACATCATGTGGTCACAGTAGTCTGGGGTGATAAATGAGGGTCGGTGCTGTGACAAATCACATCCGAGTCCCATGTCCCATACTCAGCACGAGTTAGCAACTCACTGTAAAAATCTCTATTTTACAGTAAGGATGACGATGGAACAGCTTTAGATACTATATTTGACACACCGGATTTGGTGGTCTAGTTAGTTAAGGCCAAGTTGTTGTGGGACTTCTCTGCCTGTGGTTAGCAGCAGGCAGGCTAATAGCAAGCTAATGCTAACACAGCAAAACAGAAGCAGAGAAAGCATAAACGCGACTGTTGGCACGCTCCATTCAGTTTTTCATGTTTACACAAGTAATAGTGGTTCCAAATAACACCAACCTTTTGAAGGAAAGCTAAGCGTTCCATAAATGTTGCCATGATTTTGCAATCTTGGCTCCGGGATCATCATCTTACTCCTCAGGGTTAGGATTGAAAGGCGGGGCTTGAGATGACAGCTGGCCAGTCATAGACCACCAAGCACCAAACTTTGCTGTTACTGGCTGTACCGTTTCACACACGCTCAAAAAACAGCAAATAAGATTTAAGAAGACTAAACATCACTTTGTGATTGACGCGTACTTGAGCAAATCACGTCTTTGAATATTCTATGCCGTTTCCTGTTCGCTATCGGTGGAAATAGGTTTCTTTTTAGTGATTCGATTAGTTTGGCTCTTAGATTCGTTCACAGATTGCTTTACTGACGATTGTCCAAAATGACGCACAGTGCCAGTGTTATTGTTAATAATATACTACTAATATAGTAATAATATTAATTCTTATTGTAATTATAGCAAACTAAATTTTCATCTATTCAGGATACTTATGGCCACCTTATAATACATCAGACAGTTGCCTATTTGCTCTTAAATAATCGGGCATATTTCTAACATACTTGTGAGTTTCATTATTGATACAAACTGAGGACTTCGTCACAATAAAGACAATACGAGCTTAACACACAGGCTCTGTTCAATACACTACTAGACCAAACGTCTACTCTATTTGTTCAAAAAGAACGGTTCGTTCAAAACGGCACAGGACTACAGGGTCAACAATATGGCGCTGCACGAGGACGATTCGTCTTAAGAAAACAATCTATTTTTTTTTTAATGTTTACCCCGTATATTTATAAGACGGTGATGCAGCTTCTTTTCCGGAATTATCGGTTTCTGTGTGCCACATTCGCCGACAGTGACTGTACTTTAAAACTCGGCTGTAAGTGTGTTAGCTAGCACCAGAAGCAGCAGCACCATGTCCGGGTCAAACGTGTGGAGTCGCAGCCGGGAGAAACTTCGGCTTTTCACCGAAAATTTAGCGATGTGCACAACAGAGGTACGTACGAAAGAAAACTGTCTAGAATTTTTTTTAACACATTTTTTGTAGTCACACAGTGTCTAATATTTGCGATGTAACATTTGATGATTACACAACTTGATTTTTTTTTTTATTACATATGCAAATATTCTTATTTGCCGTTATTTTTTTGGCTTATGCGTAATTAGCAACAGCGCGAAAAATCACAATTTGAAAACTATCATCGAGATAACATCGATCTTTTCAAAAAGCTGAGAACAATTGGAGAACGACTGACGAAATAAGGAAAACAGTTAAAGTAAAATAACTGTAGTATGTTTGAGTCTGTGAACTGAATTGTCCTTAAGTTTTTGACCTTCACTTGTGGCATCATCCAGTAGTCCTGGTCAACAGTCAATTTATACACTTATACCCTTCCTGTGAATATTTTATTACATATTAAATCTTATTTTTCTGTTTGGTATATGGACGACTTTGGAGTACAGACTGTAATAAACCTTTTGAATCCTACTCAGGCAGCAGTCTATGGAAAGTGTGTAGCAGCGAGCACCACAGGCAGACAAGAGCTGAAGAAGGATCTCTGTGCCAAGGAATTTGAAGCTCTGAAGAGCTGCTTTGTGAACGCAGTGAGTAACCAAGCAAATCATTCCCACACTGAGCTTTGAAGCTGGTGACAGACGACTCTAATTGGAGATTTGTTGTCATACAGGCCAAGAAGAGAGCCTGATGAACGGAGGGCGTCCTGACTGCAACGAGATAAACTTTGTGTTTTTCAATAAGTGAATTCAGATGAATCACAAGGATCATGTGGACACGAGTGGACCGTGATCAGGGACGGGAATAGCGGGAGACCTCCTGATACAATATATATTTATTGATGTATCTATCACTTTTTTTTAACAATTTTTCTTGAAACCAATGTACCTGGATTAAAAATGTCAATGAAAGAAAACAAAGTTTTGTCTAATTTTTTAATCAAATTTAATATGCTTGGGTCAGCAGCATATAATTTTGCAAATATTAAACTACAGATAATTAACTGAATAAACAATTGGACATGGAGCAGCAGGGGATCAACCTTAATCATGATGCTGGAATTTACAATTTCTTGTCTCTGAACACAGCAATGGTTATAACAGTTTTTATTTAATCTTAACAGCAAAGCATTCAGAAATAGAATGTGTGTAAAAAAAATGTCAGAAAAATAGCCTCTTGTACAAAGCGATGGGCAACATGAGTAAGTGCTGTGGAAAACGGCTGTAAAAATATGTGGACCACTAAGAGACACTACAAATCCAGACAATAGTTTCTTCTATTGTCCATTTCAACACAGTTTATACTTGTTTCGCACAGTATTGAAGCTAAAGAGCACGAGTAACGCAAATAACTACCACATTTGCCTCTGACAACACATCACTGCTGCTGCAAATGGATCGGAAGGCACTGATCGATGAGCAAGAGATCTTCACTACGGAATGTGGGGGAAACGGATCCAGACGGTCAGGATTGAGCTGCTTAGTTGTCCAGAATTCATCACACATGAACGTATAAGGATTCAAACGGGAATCAATACTTAATACTCTTAAGTATGAGCCCACATACAGAACAAATGTAAATCATTGGTAAACATTTACAATATGTACATCTTGTTCTAACATAAACACACTGACCAGAAAGAAAACATAATCAGCACAGGTGACATAAAGTAAAGCACTTAAACTCTGACAAAGAAACACTTGAAACAACAGAGGAGCGTTAAAAGTCACTCAAATACAGCCATTGGATATTTATCCTCTCAGTCCACTCTACTGTGTGTACTTTGCATAGATTTATATACATTTCTATTGTGACCTGTTTGAACCCCCGAGCCCCCCCACAAGGTAAAAAATAAGTTAATATGTACATTAGAATACATCTTTGGGTTATTTTCGGTGATCAAATCCAAAACCATTCCAGGATTCAGTAAAGCAGCGAGTTTAAGCAAAACAACTTAATAACAACAAAGAGTAAAACGTTCCTGTTTGTCTGTAAGATCTCTGAAGGAAAGGCAACGGGGCTTTGATCCACAGTATGAGAAAGTTCTGCAGGTTTACAGTTGGCAGTGAGTGTGTGTGTGTGTGTGTGTGTGTGTGTGAGTGATGTGTGTTATTTCTCTCCCTCAGCTTCTAAGGATTGTTTAATCTGCCGTGTGTGCACCATGGCCCCAGCCAGCAGCCGCTCCTCCAGGGCAACGTGCAAGTCTGAGCCCCCCAGCTCCAGCAGGGGTTCCAGCCCAGGCACCCCCCTGGACACCCGGGGCTGCTTTGGGGGCCCTCCTGCCTCACCGGGTCCCAGCGCTCTTCTCCTCCGCCTCAGATCCGTGTCTCCCTGGTCCCTGACCTTCTCGTGGGAGCCCTGAGGATGAACCTCAGCTTTGATGGCCTCGCCCCCCACACCTCTGGGGTCTGCCTGAGCATCGACGTTCTCTTTGAGGTCTCGTCCTCCATTCTTCAAAGGTTCGCCTGCTTCTTTTCCGGCCCCATGTGCAGCGTTTGCAGCGATTTTGGCTTGTACGGCCTGCTCCGGCTGGCCCAGCTTTCCCCGCGTCTCCTCCAGCTCCTTCTCTTCTCTCACCCGCTTGTTGATTTCACTGTCGGCTTTGCGCATCTCCTGCTCTTCAGCTTTCCCCTGCGGTAGCTGAACCTTTTCTGCTCTCTCTTTCTCCTGTTCTCTGGCTAGAGTCTCTATTCTTTCCTTCTCTAGTCGTTCTTTCTCCAGACCAGCCTGTATTTCTTTTTCCCTTCTCTCCCTCTCTGCTTTCTCTTGTTCTTTGACCAGCTTCCCTTCTCTCTCCAGTTGTTCTTTTTCTAATTTTGCCTGGGTTTCTTTCGCTGCTCTCTCCTCCAGTTCTGCAGCTAGCTTTTCTTTTCTCTGTCTCTCCAGGTCTAACTCAGCTCTTGCCTGAACGTCTCTCTCTACTTCTGGTTCTGCTTTTATTCCCTGGCCTTTGGGCGGTGCTTTCTCTTCTTTCTGAGGTGCAGGCGGATGGTCATCATGTCCTCTCGGTCCCAGAGGTACTCCCCTCGCCCCCAGCTCCATCTCTTTACGAGGATCACTTTGTGGTGCAGCAGCGACTGCTGCTTTAGCCTGCTCCTCTTCCTTGTGCACTGCAGGAACCGCCTGTTTAGGGGCCTGAACCTCAGCAGCCTTAACGTCAGCTTCAGCCTGATTCTGGGGCCCGGGCTGAGGCTCAGGGCCTCCAGCCTGTGGAACTCCAGCTCCCTCCCTGGGCTGCTTGAGGTCTGAGGCCAGACCAGATTCTTTCGGCTTTGCTGCTCCCCCTTCGATCGTGTCCAGATGATCCTGGATGAGTTTGTCTCCTTCGCCTTCACCTTTAAGAAAAAATATATATTGACCTTTGCCATTTTTCCATTCCGCACAAATCAATTTGATTGAACGCCAGCAGACTGGTCGATGAATCCCAAGTCAGTTTAGAATTACAGTCAGGAAAAAGTATTAGGCAGAACATTTTGGGGCACTATGTAAAATATCAAAACAGAAAAGAGGTAGTGAAGAAGAAAACGTTTCTCACAAATAGAATCCCTTCTGTCTGAAGTAGAGCTGAGATAAAAATACATTTTCAACCATGAGATCACAGGAACAAATAACCAAAGGGAATGTTTTAAATGCACTGGTGCCGTAAAAGCTATAGGTCCCTGAAAACCGCATGCTGAGGTTCCATTTTAAAAAGTGGTTTGACCTCAAATTAAAGGCAGAAAAGTTCTCTCGGCTTTCGAGTGGCGTACGACACTGCATGTTGTGAATTTGTCGTTGTGTGTTTTTTGTTCGGTACGCACCGCCAGGGAGCTTCTGGTGGATTTCCTTGTGCTGCTCTTCGATGACAGCCAGTAGTTTTTCCTGCTGATCGAGAAGTCTCTTCTGTTGCTCGTGCTGCTCCTTGATGACCTGCAGCAGCACGGCGTGGTCCAGCTGGCCCTCTGCACGGAGACACAGAAAGAGATTATAAACTCAACTCAACGCAGCGCTGGGAACAAACAACCAGTTATGGATCTGTAAGAAACTTAATTAATGTAGTGAGAGGGTTAAAAAGAAAATAGAATTATCCATCAACTTCGTAGTGATACTTAGCTTTGTGTTTTTTCTTGGTGTTATACGTCGTTAAAGGTAAATCGATGTCATGTGATACAGGACGGTCTTCATTATTTTCACAGGAATGTCAAGTCAGACACAATTTATTGACATAATTTAGAGATGCAAGTGAAACCTAACAATCACTTTCATAATAAAAAACGAATAAATAATGGATTATTAAATTACTTGTTAAAGTTTGTTGTTGTTTTTTTTAAAAGACGAGGATTATCACTTTAATATTTGAGTCACTAGTGTGAATTACAGATAGAACAAGGCAAAGGGAAAAGAAGCAAGAAGAAATTCATACCTGCAACCAGCTTTTTTATCACTGTGATAGGAGTCCAGCACAGAGAAAGAAAGAAGCGGGGCAAACAGGAAGAGGAGAGAAGGGATAAAAGTAAACAACAGAATGAGAGAGTCAACAAAGGCCAAAAAAAGGCTGCTTAATGTATCAAGCCAAGTCAAGAAAAAAGGGCAGTATCTGAATATTGCTGTGTGTACCTCCACACAAAGGCTCAAAAATGAGATGATATGAGGAAAAAAAAGCAAAGGAAAGAGACAAGAAAATAAAAACATGCAGCAGCCACAGCACTTTAAAATCTGTTGAAAAAGCCCAAATCTTCCCACGGTAAGATATAAATCCTCAACGTATATATACAAATTATTTACCTCTGCAATGAAGGTTATGTCTGCCTGTAAGCAGCCTTACTTGGAAAGTTACCAACTGATTTTAACCAAACTTTGTGGGCTGCTTGGACATGCAAGCACGAGAATTAAGGCCAAGTAAAAAAAAAAAAAAAAAAAAATAGTCAGTATTCTGAGCAAATGGCAGATCTCTGCGGAAAATCCTAACTTGAAAAAATGTTTTTTTCTGAGAATATTTATTTTTCTTGGGCCTAATCCTCTTCTGCGTTTTCCACTTTTTTTCCCACTTTTACGTTTTTCCCCCTTAACTTTTGAACCACCTATCAAAAATTCTTTCTTCCTGGATTCCTTGGGTCTATCTTCATCCTGTATACATGTAGCTATCAAAAGTTGATTGCATGACAGCAAATCGTGTCTATTTTCAGCTCGGAGAAAAACACTAAGTGCTGAGTTTCATTTGCTTCAATCCATCTGGCCTGCACTCTGCAGGGATACAAAATATTCTTAACCCAAAAATCAGACCAAAAAATCGTCCCAAATCAGAAGGATTAATCTGAATCGACCGCAGAATGCTTACCGTCCATCTTTTCATCAGCTACAGCTTTGCTGTTTGCAGCCTCCACTGCAGCAGCGTGGTGCTCTCCCTCAGGAGGTGGCGCTGCAGGATCAAAAATTGCGAGGTTATCCCCGTGTTGATGCCGTCAATACGTTGGGATTGCATTTTAATGGTACAAGAAAGAACAGTGACAAATACTCACGTTTCCCTGCCGCGTCTGGGACTTTACCCACGTTATGCACCGCTGCAACCACAACCTGATCAGCTCCCGGAGCCACGTTCCCAACGGGGGGCAGTTTCGCCGGATCTATCTTCTCTACTTCCTTTAGTGAGGCAGCATCTTGCTTTTTGCCTGCTTCTGCTTTGGGATTGTCCAGCACCTCATTGGACAGGACCTCGCCTCCACCCAAGTCCACTTCCTCTTTCCTCATGACCACATTTTTGTCCCCAGCTTTCTCCTCCTGTTTGTTCTTTTCTTCCAGAGCATTCCCTAGACCTTCGTCTCCAGGTGGTTTGTTCGCCTCCTCAAGCTCAGCGTTATTTTTTCTTGTGTCAATCCTGACCTCGTCATGGGGGATGGGTGGTTCATGGCGATGGGCCTCCCCCTCTGGTACTGCAACACCTGGGCACAGATTTGTCTAGTTCAAAGACTGTCTCTGTCCTAAACAAACAAGAGTGAAAACTTCCCATTGTCCAGATTTTGTCAGCCACACCTGGAAATGAGGCTGCAGGATATGGAGAAGAACCGCAATGTTCAATAGCGCATTAGACAATGATAACTCCATAAACTGGCATCACAAATACTCGCAAGGCTCCCAGCCCTCCTGATTGCGCTTCCTTACCAGCATCAGGACGGTCCAGCTGTACTTCTTCCTGTTTTTTCACCTCAGGCACTTCGACGGGTCCCTTAATCTGTGGGGGCTCTACCAGGTCTTTCCCCACAGGTTCTATCACCTCCACATTAGGGAGTTTGTGTTCTTCCATCTCCTCTGGCTGCTTGACTAGTGGATTATCTACACACAGACACATAAATCACATATAGTCAACACAGAATGTGATATTCGACATCACAGAGAATGATTGGGTGCATTAACCCCTTTATCTCGACTTTTCTCATACAAACTATACAGTCAGTTCAGAGGATGAGACATTACTGCAACTATATTAAGAAACCATTAATTTGATGCCTCATTTATCTTGTTTTTCCTGCACTGAGTAAAGTAATATTACTGTAATACATTACCATCACCATTTGCCCTGATATGGACTGCACAGTGGCCTTTATTGCACACATTAACTGCTGGTATTAAATAAACTGACAAAGGAATATCTCACATGAAATGTGTGTGCAGATATTAGCTGTAATTGATTTCAGCACCACCCAATTCTGATGACAGTCTCCACTAGGTGGCAGCAAACACTTGCAACGAGTTACTGTAGTCTATAATAGAGAGAGAGGAGAGACCAAGGGAAGATGCATACAGTTGCAATTGGAGAATCAGGAGTGAATGAGGAATAGTGAAGGATGAGAACTGTCTGGAGTTGAGAAGCTCCTTGTCATTTCTGTCCTCCCTCACTCCCTCCCTCCCTCTCCTGTTTCAGTCTGAAACGGAAAACACTGCCTCTCTCAGGTTTCCTCTCTGCCTCATCTCCATTTGTTTCCTCTGCACTCCTGTACCCTCCCCAAACCCCAAGCCCATATAACCCCCTTCCCTTTATACAGTCAAAAGCTTGGAGGCATTTTATAGCTGCCACAGGAGATATGCGAGGGAGACAGTGGGGCGGGGGGCGAGGTAGACAATGTATTTTTGGGGGGAGGGGTCGGCGAGAGAAATGAACAGAGGTGGAGAGGAGGATGAGGGGGAGCTGGGTGAGAAATTGCTGGAGTTTGAAGGGCATCACTCTCGCTCCATCAATGTCAAGCACTCGGCGCTGCTCTCTGATATTATCAAGAGGTTATCTCCTCACCCTGCCTGTCTCCCTGTCTGTCTATCACTCACTCCATCACGGCGTCTCGCTCTGTCTTTTCTTCTCACAGAGATGAAAGGAGCCCTTTCTTTCTTTGTGGCTTTGAGCTTTTGTTTTAGTCTCACTGGCCCTTTCTTACTGCTTCGTGTTCACTTTACATTTTTCATTTTTGGTGCTACAGTCCACGTCTCTGAAACCAAAACGGGAAATTTCGATGTCTCTCCTGCCGCCAGTGCTTTAAATGAGAGATAATTCTATGCAACGCTGCTGTCCGATCTCAGACGCTGCAGACTGACTTTGGCTCCGGCCTGTTGACGTCAACGTTTCCATGGCTCATTAGTGAAGCACTTTATTCTACAGTCCATCAAGTGGATTGCCAGCCATTACTGTAGCTCATGATCTTTACCCGGCGGCAGCAGGTTGCTCTTGTCAGGTGCTGGAGGAGGAGGAGCCTGGACTTTGGGGCTGGGGCTGCTGGCTGAAATAGACAGGGTGGTGAAGGTGCTGATGAGCAAGATACCCAAACCCACGCAAAGCACCAGCTACAGGCCAGAGGAGAGAAAGGAGAGAGGGGGAAGAGATCAGAAACCATGAACACACACTTATTTTTAAGAGCGACAGGATGTCCTTTGGAAAGAGGAAATTTTGGAAATCCAGCCGACCTGAGCGACGATGCTGTTCTTCTGGATCTTTCTGTAAATGAGAGCTGGGCATATGAAGCAGATGAGGCTGCCCATGGTGGCCCCAGTTAGACCCAAAATGGTTTCCACTGAGGGAGAAAAGGAGAGAGAGAGAGAGAGAGTAAAGTATGTGTTTTCAAGTATCTATGTTGACATCCAAATTATATTCAAGAGAATCTTAATAACATTGCATGAAAATGCATCATGGACCGTATTTCCTTCAGCTATGTAAAGGGGATTAAAACTGGTCTATGAGGCGGTGCCACACCATGTACATTCTGTCCTACATTTCTATGAGCACAGAGGCACGGGCCCTTTGCTGCATGTCATCCCTCATGCTACCGTTAGCATTCGCTAGCCCAGCATATTAGACTTCAGCCGACACAACAAGTAGCATTCTAAAACTAATGAATACCTGCTGTACATCAGAAACAGCAAGATGACCAACAAAAGGACAACAGTCGACGAAAGCCCCTTATTTGTAACCATTAGGACAAAAAAAGTGTAAAACTACACACTGGGAGAAATAACTAACATTTGGAAGTAACTTTTATGCAAGCCCTCTTAATAATAAGGTTAAAATTATTTTTTATTAATGCTGAAACCCTCATGTATTTTCTGTAATGCAGCACAGTAGATTTATTGATTTGAAATAATTTTTATACACAAAGAAAGAAAAAGAGAAAAGGCTAATTATTATGTAAAAAGATTATAAGTGATAAGGTCACTAAAAAGTATTTTTCAAAGATGATTTCATGTCCTTGTCTTTAGACTTGGCCAACAGATGCCTGATAAAACCACTATGGAAAACTGAATAGTCGAACGGGAGCTACAGATTAATCCTTCTAATAATTGTTAGATTTAAATAATCATAAGTTGGAGCGCATTTTGCAAAACCGAGGTAATTTCCTGGTAAATACAGGCATTCAGCTGCTGTTTTCCGTGTTATTTTACATTTGTGTTATTTTAATACGCGAGATCCACAAAAGTTTTGATTTTGTCCTTGTTTCCTTGTTGCAGCTATGCGCAAAAAATTAATTAAATGTGTCAAAATTTGCAGAAATGATTTTGGATGAGACCAGTGATTGTCTGGTGGTCTGTAATCTGGTGGTGCCGTTTCACAAAGTGAGCGTAGCAGGACACAAACGCTGCCAATGCTGAGCCATCTGATGTCCCCCGAGACCACTTTTCTCCATCTTTATATAACAATTCCCCAAATCTACGCTCCTTATCGCTAGCTCCATTCATACCTGCCTCAGTCATTCATAACCCACTGCCAGCCCCGCCCCGGTCCCCAGGCTCCCAACCATGGCACACAGCTCCTGGCAGGAGTGAGCCACCGCCCAACCCCTTTCTGTGTGGACCGGGCCGGATGGGCACCGGGCCCGGAAACCCATCCTTCATCCAGAGGACGGAGGCCATATTGTCTCCCTCAGATTTAGTGTCCATTCTCCCCAGGGTCCTTACCTCCCTTCTCCTCAGTCTATTAGTCTGATTAGATACACAAAGAGCCAGCCAAAGCCTCTCTGTATGTGTCTGTGTGTGTGTCCACCCAATCAAAAGTTTAACAAACAGCCCCCATATAAAAGGATGAATAAAACATAAACTCACACTAACCTTCACATCTCCATCATTTTGGAGCTATTTGTTTGTCAAAGGGACAGAAAGACCTAAAGAACCTGACAGAGAGCCAATATTGGTGTGTACATGGATTTGTGTGTGTGATAGAAAAAGAGAGAGTCGGGGAGAATAATAGGCCTATCTTCCCGTCTGCCCGTCTAAAAGGAGATAAAAGTTAGGGCCCTGATTTAAGGACTGTGTTAGAGTGTGACAGTCACTGAGTCGTAAAGTCATATTCACACACCTCGTAAAGCTCCCCGGCTACTCCGCCCACATAAAGGAACACATGCACCTTAAGGACTTACAGTCAACGAGTCACACACACACACACACAGGCTCAGAGTGTACCGTTGGGGATGAGAATGCCTCCCAGCATGGTGCCAAACACAATGCAGAGGGTGATCATCTTGAAGCGCAGAGGAGGCATGTAGCCCCCGGCAGCAAATGTCCCATCCTTCTGCTGGAAGACAGAGAGAGAAAGACGGGAATTCAGAAGAATCACACAATTCACATTATGATTTGACTTGCAATTTCTTGTAGAACTTGCTTTCTTGTAGAACTTGCTTGTTTCCACTACAGTCATTCATTGAGGCATTTACGCAACCGCAAGTGTAGGAGATAATCAAGGGCAAAGGGCAACATCACCCTCTATTCTACATTCTGTTCCTAAAACTTTAAAAAAAAAAAGTCAGACCTCAGCCCTAATTCTCTTTCATTAGACTAAACCTGACACACATATATACTGCATATATCTGCAGTTCGGATTAATGAGCTGTTAGTCTGATTAGTTAAGATGTTGGGTTTTGTATTTCACAGTGTCCCCAAGTGCATTTAAAATGTCCTGCAGCCCAAAATTGCCCCATAAAAAACATTATTTTCTCCTCAGCAACCATGCTAGTCTTTGTGCACATTATTGGCTTGTCCTTCAGTCATTACCATCCCTGACACGGTTTGTTTTCTTCTACAACACAAGCAGGGCTTCTTCCATCCTCTGGAGAACCAATAGATCGTTAAGCATGATGCAGGCACGCTCCAAGCAAGAGAAAAAGATAAAAACATTCCACACTGTATGAAAGAGCATCACAGTTTTCCATATCACTGTTTGTAGACCATCAGACGTGTTGATGTGTCAACATGTCGTGTCAGGATGACAGTTATTTACTGCTGAAGTTCCACAGCAGCTTTTCCATTTTTGTGTTTATCACTATCATATGTTACACGGAGGATTTTTCTGTGCAATCATAAAAAGGCAGTAAATTAAATCAAAATTAATCTATTAAAAGAGAAATAACAACAAACATGAGTATGTGGGGTAACATTTTCTTACACAGAGGTCTTTTTCATTCAGACATAGTTTTTTTGCAATTTTTTATCCAAATATTATCTCTCACCATAACCCAGATAACACAGTGACATCTGGGAGTGATTCAGCGGCTTTAAATTAGATTACAAACCTCAATAAAAACACAGTCATTTCTGGTTAAGTGAGCATGTGGTTGTTTGTCCTCATAACTGTTTCCATACCCAACAGGGGAAGCGTTTGTGTAGCATTGGCGCTCACCTGCTGCTCAAAAAGCATGGTGTTAATGGCCTGGCGGCAGGGCAAGATCATCATGGGGAATCCCACAGCCACAGACATCATAAATCCAACCCGAATCATCTCTGTTACCAGGTTGGATGGGAAGTTCATCAGCACGTTGCCAGCAATGTCTTCTGTGAAGCTGACGTAGCCAAAAAAGCCCACCTGAAGTAGGGGGGGTTAAATGAGAGGAATAAAGGTCCTTCATATATTTCAGGAATAACACAAAACCACCAAGTGCTGGTGCGACAGCAATGACAGTGGCAAAATTGTGTGAATGGCAGCAGCTGACTTGTGTGTGGTGGTGTGTTTCCACTCACAGTGATGTAGAAAATGGTCACTACGTTGAGGGAGGAGGTGAAGATGGTGCTCATGCGTTTGACAGACGGCTCATCCAAGCTGTCGTAGGTCGGCAGCACCTGCCTGTGAGAGACAAGAAGCCCAAAAACAAAACACAGTGTGTGTGCTGCATCGCACCGTGCCACACCGAGAGAGTGATGCATTCACGTGCTGTCGGGATTATGAGACACACAACTTTCCTGACAATAATCATCCGACGTGTTTTGGGAAACCGGGTCGAGTAGATTATAAAAGAATTCTGTTGCTAATATTTTCAACAATAAACAATATGGTAACAGCTCCATAGCTTTTAAATAAGCAGAAACACTGCTGTGTGCTTCAGTTCATTGGAGATTTAAAACAATATTGTCACTGGCTTTACGGCTGTGCAATTAATCAAATTCAAAGTTGAAATTTGGCCACATGCAGTCACCAAATCATTGTACATATATAAGTGTGCTTAGTGCTCCAAATTATGGCAGTGAGAGCAGACCTGAGGCGTAATTATGGTAAAGTTTGAGCTGCCGCATAGGGGCCTGTGAGCAGTGTGGCCACAAAAACATAAGGGTGTGTGTGAGCCAAACGCCTGACAGTTACGTATGTTTACTTTGTTTTAAGTTAATCTTTATCTCTGCTAGCATGGTGCAAGCGATCATTTATACTTACATTTCTACCATTTTCATCAGTGCATATTAGTGGTGTTATATAATTTTTTGCAAACTATTACTTTTATTTGACTGCATGTCTGAAGGAATATATTTACTTGTACGCAACTACTTTTGTCAAAACATGTTTGTAGCTTATTCCAAAATTAATTCTATAATAGGTGGAATTTTGAATATGCAGATTGGGAGGACATGAGACTGAAAAAAATAGTTTGATTTTTGTTTTAAAAAAAGCAGTGTGTTCGAAGGCTTTTCACAGACACATGAATGCAACACTGTCCACAGCATTTAGCCGGTCTGTTTCATATTTTTATAACAATTATCATATTAATGGAGCACAAGAGACATTTTTAGAATAGAGGCAGATGGAAAACTTGTCATGTCACTACGGGTGACGCATGTCAGAAGTGTTTGTGTACATGTACTTGGTACGTGCTGGCTGAAACTGAGATCATCGACGCAGGTGCCTGTCTGCCTGTCTGTCTGTACAGATG